>SJYA01001310.1:619577-701141 GCA_006410615.1 Neotragus moschatus | reverse complement strand
TGGGGGGGGGGGGAGGAATCTAAATCTAAAGCAAACAGAAGGAAATAAGAGACTAGAAAAATACAGAATCAATAAAACCAAAAATTCTTGCTTTTTTGCAAACCTTTACTGAATTGACAAGAAAAAAAAATCTGAGAATTCAAATGACTAAAATCAGAAATAAATGTGGGAACATTATTATTACTTTTTAAAGAAATGAAAGCAACAATAAGGGAATACTAAGAACAGCTGTATGCTAAGAAATTAGACAACGTATATGAAACAAATTTCTAGAAAAACAAAAACCACCCTGACTCAAAAAAAAAAAAAAAACAAACCAGAAAACCTGAACAAGTCCTATGACAAGAGACTTGATTAGTAATCACAAAACTTCCCCAAAAGCCAGGCCCAGATAACTTCACTGGTGAGCTGTACCAGCAACTTAAAGAAAAATCAACACCAATTCTTCATTAACTCTTCCAAATGAGAGAAGAGAAGGGAACTCACTCCATAAAACCAGTACTAGCCTGACACCAAAACCAGACCAAGACACCATAAGAAAACTACAGACCAATACTCCTTACGCATGAAGATGCAGAAATCCTCAACAAATCATTAGCAGGTCAACTCCAGCAACACATAAAGAGCATTAAAGACCACGACCACAGAAGATTCACCTCAGGAATGCAAGGCTGAGCCAACACAGAAGAATCAATCAGCACAACAAAGTATATTGACAGAAAAAGGGACACAATCACACGATCATCTCAATCAACACACAGTCTGACATAACGTCACATCCTTTGTGATAAAAACATCCAATGTAATAGAAATAGAAGAGAGCTTCCTCAGTCTGATAAAAGGAATCTAATGAAACCCACAGCTAACATCAAACTTAATGGTGAAAGACGTAATATTTCATTTTCCTCTAATATTTGGAACAAGATAAGGATGTTGGCTCTTATCACTGCTATTCAACAATAGAGGAGGTTCTGGCAGGACAATTAAGCAAGTAAGTATATATGTAAATAAAAATAAACAAAGGACACCTGAATTGAAAAAGAAGTAAAACTATGTCTACCTTCAAATGATCTTACACATAGAAATCCTAAGGAACACACTCTGCATATAAGTTAAATAAGCAGGGTGACAATATACAGCCTTGACGTACTCCTTTTTCTATTTGGAACCAGTCTGTTGTTCCATGTCCAGTTCTAAGAGTCTGAGTGAATTCTGGGAGTTGGTGATGGACAGGGAGGCCTGGCGTGCTGTGATTTATGGGGTCGCAAAGAGTCAGACATGTCTGAGCGACTGAACTGAAGGAATACACACAAATTAACAACTGAGTTCAGGAAGGTATACAAAATTGAGTTTTGGTATACAAAACTGCACGATACACAAAACTGTATCTCCATATAACAATGAACAATCTAAAAACTGAAATTAAGCAAACAATTCTAGGGACTTCCCCGATGGTACAGTGGTTAAGACTCTGTGCTTCCAATGCAGGGGTCATGGGTTTGAATCCTGGTCAGGGAACTAATATCCCATATGTGCTGGTGTGGCCAAAAATAAATAAATAAATGAAAAGAACACAATTCTATTTATAACAGTGTCAAAGAATAAAAATAAGTATTTTCAATAAACGGTCCTGGGCAACTGGATATTATACAGGCGAAACGTATCAATCTAGACTCCTACACCTCACACTATAAACAAAAAGTTAACTCAAATGGAGCATAGACATTTTTCATGATGTAAATGTAATAAGAGCTATAAAACTCTTTGGGGAAAACACAGGCTCAAGTCCTCTGACCTTGGGTAAGGCAATGCTCTCTTGTACAACACCAAAAGCAAAAGCAACAAAATTTCTCCAACACAGAAATCAAGAACTGACAGTCAAAAAAAAAAAAAAAAAATTGCTACAGAACAAGTGAAGCAATTGTCTACTGTCACTTCTATTATTTGAGGAGGTAAAACAGCACAATATATAAAGTATCTTTTAAGAAATACTAGTTATAAACCTTGAACACTTATATGCTTATGTCATAAAGACAAAGCTCAGATGGTTTTCTAAGTATTAAGTTATTTAATATGCAATTTCTCTGATTTCTACCTCAAAACACTTTGTAAGATAAGACAGGGCAAGTACTATGATTCTCTATTTACATGGGGCCCAGAGAAGATGACTGACTAGTCACAGTATCATAAAAACTAGGTTATTGCAATGGCACAACCTGTACGGGTTGACCTGGTAAGGGTGAAAAGAGAATCAAAATATCAGGTTTTGATATTCACTATACATATTTTATATATTTCACAAACATTTACATTTAGAGACAAAAGTGAAATAAAATTTGAAATATAAATTTAAAAAAGGATAATCTTGAACTGAGCATATACTTCTTCTTCTTGAATTTTACAACATCAATGAAATCTTTAGCTTGATTTATTTGTAACAATTTCATGCAAGACTGGTACTTAATGCTGGTTCTTGGGCTTCACAAAGAACATGATGGAGAGTAGGGCTGAGAAAAGACTGTCTCCACTGCAATCCCTGCATGAATAATGCTCTATTTGGCTCTGCTCAATAGGAGCTCCTTCCACGATGGAAATACTCCAGATCGAGGCTACCCAATGCAGGAGCCACCAGCCCCAGTGACTACTGAGCATCTGCAACATGGCTACTGTGGCCAGGAACTGAGTTTTTAAGTTTTACGTAAACTCACCCTTTCTATAGCTTCTTTCTCCTGAGGCGTTACTTGAATGTAGTTCATATGACCACTTCCAGCTTCTGCGATGCCTCCACTGCCACCTCCTCCCCCTCCTCCTTGACCACCAGCTTCTTGAACTGGTTCATTTAACATCTGAATAAAATGCTCCTGATGTTGGCTAATTTGCTGCAGTGATTTAAAGAACACAACAACACACTGATGTAAAGTACCTCCAGGAAAATAAGAACTCTAAAACAAATAAAAAGGAAAGCTACAACTCTGCAATTGCATTATTTTAGAATGATTCTGAATGAGTCAGTCTTTGGAAGGATGTGATTTCTTGTAAAGAAACCCAGTATTTCTGAAGGAGGTAAACAGTGAAGAATTAAAGGAATTCAAACTCTCTTTCATAAACACTCCACTCCCCCATTACTATTAAAAAACTACTTGATGGTTAAAAGAAAAATTATGTCTATATTTTTATCTTCCACAACTAGCAGGCAGTAGAATGCTACACAAAACTCAAACACTTCATGACCTGAACAATAAAATAAGCCCACAGGTATGTTTTCTAAGAGGCAGTGCACCTCTAGTAGTAAGCTTGAGAAAGAGAGATTTAGAAAATACTTCTTTCTGTGAAAGTTTCTCATATTCTTTAATGAAGTGTTTCCCAAACTTAGTACTTGACTAAATTATCCCCACCCCGCACCCGATTCTCTTCTTACCAGTACCTCTGTAACACTCTCCTGAGGGTGGCCTGGAAGAACAGTTTACACACCTGGTAGAGGAGGAAGAGTGCCCACTGACTTCTACAAAATGTAACACATCCTAACCATTTCTGAAGCTGATTAAACAATCACCTGAAGTAACTGAGGATTTTCTCGACCTATCTGTTGTAGCAATGCTGGAAGCAGGGAAGGATTCTGTTGAATAATTTGCCTCATCTGTTGAAACTGAGGCTGATTCCGTAAAAATTCAAGAGGGTGTCCTAAAATAAACATCAACATTTTAAAACAAAAATAACAAACATAATTTAGACAGCAAACATTGTGAAGAGTTCTAAGATATATATAAAATGAAGTAAGTAACAACAATCTTCAGATTGTACCAACTTACAAGTCTTATACTGCAGAAATTATTCCTACTAGCTCAGGTAGAGAGCGGGTTTGCCAGGTGGTACTAACGGTAAAGAACCTGCCTGCCAGTGCAAGAGACGTAAGAGATGAGGGTTCAACCCTGGGTCAGGAAGATCCCCTGGAGGAGGCATGGCAACTCACTCTAGTATTCCTGCCCGGAGAATCCCATGGACAGAGGAGCCTGGCATGCTACAGTCCATGGGGTTGCAGAGTCAGACACGACTGAAGCGACTCAGCACAGCACACAATGTAGAGAGAACAGAACACTAAAAGAAGGAAGTTTTCCTCCAATTGCCTTGGGCAATTTATCAAATAACACTGAGAACCTGTGCACTGCATATACTCTATAAAAAGTATTAAAAGTTGTTTCTGATGCTCAAAAGTTCCTAAGAAATATATATACCAAAACTAAGAAACACACAAAAAACCTACCCTCTTTAATTGTATACAAAAGAAGTATGCTTTTGAGGTTACGAAGATTAGCGAGAATTTTCTAGATGTACGTTCTTATCTCCTGAATTATTCAAGACAATCATTCAAATTAAAATGGCCAGAGCATGGTTATTTACTCTTCTTTGTGTAACACTAGTTTTACAGAAGAAAACAAGACTCAGAAACTAAGTTATCCAGTAAGTGCCACCGACCAGGAGAGCACCCCAAACCCGAACCAAAGCTCTGCTTCCTCCACTTCCATGCTGAATCTCAGGAAATGAAAGCTTATCCTCTGGGAGACTGTACACAAAGTGCTTAGGGAATTTTATCAACCAGAACTGACTGCCATAATTAGAGCTAGGAAATACATAAAGGAATGATCTCTTCCAAATTAACAGTTTGAATTCCTTTATCAACGTTACAGAAGAAAGAATGAAAGAGCATTCCCAGGCCTCTCACAGGCTCTCGGCTGTGCTTTCTAGTCAAACCTTTGCCAACCCAAGTGTGGGTGCTAGTCAGTAAAGATACCTGAATTCAAGCTTTGCTTTCACCTCTAGATACAAGATATTAAATATACTAGGTTTCATTTTCTTGGTTCCACAATAACCATTAAGATCCTACTGGCGTTGGAATTATATATTATGATATTTACAGGGAGAGAAAGAGACGAGGTGCGCAAACCATTCTGAATGGCTTCGGAATGTAACACTAAACACGAGCTGGGAAGCATCTCTTCCTTAGAATGAGCTAATCAGAATATGTCCTTTACCAAACTGCAGTGATGAAGTTTAAAATGCGAGTATCTTTTATATTCACGTAGTATAGTTTCTTCTGGGCCCTTCTCTAATACTAAAAGAGATTTTAAGAATTATGATGCTCTGAGAATGAACCTCACCTCAAAAGTATTTCAGGTTAAACTATTTTACACTGAAGACTCATCGCCATTTCTTCCCCATCAAAAGACCCCACCTTACCCCCAGAACTTGTTGCTGTGGTTGCTGCTGTCGTAGCTGCTGCAGCTGCAGCCGCTGGAGACTGAGGAGCCCCAGTGCTAGCTGCTGGAGGGGGGTCGACCACAGCCTGACCTTCTCGATCTCCAGGAATTCCCTGTAACGTAATTCCCAAGCTTCAGAATAGCTCATCATCCAAAGTCAGTGAAATATTACACAGAATAAGAGACGTTATAAGTCTATCACTATCCTTGTCTAATTTCTAAAAGCATCAAACAGATGTCTGCTTCAATTCAAAGTAAAGGATAAAGACAAACAAAATCTGCACATATTCAAGATTAGAAATGGCCTCAGTGTGGTATGGATGAATCCATATTGCTATTATACACAGCAGCACTGCCCAACAGAACTTTCCATTTCAGAACACCTCTATATTTATGTTGTCCAATAAAAATACCCATTAGCCACAAGTAGCTACTGAGACCTTGCAATGTGGCTAATGGTACTAAGACACTTAAAAAAAGAGTTAAGTATTAACTTATTTGTACTTAATAGTACTCAATAGCTACCCAACTAGACAGTGTAGATCTAAGACATAAAGCAATTTTAATTAATTTAAAAAAATCATGAAATGATGTTTATACAGCAACACATATTAATATCTAACACCAAAGTATCAGGCAAGATCCTAAACTTGCATATAATACTGTCCAACATTAAAAAGCTAATTATTTAAATTTTCCAAATATCAACCCAAATCTTATTAGGACATATCTGACTTTTTAGTTCAGTGGTTAAGACTCTGCACTTTCACTGCAAAGGGCATGGGTTCAATCCCTGGTCAGGAAACTAAAATCCCACAAGCTGTGTGGTATGGCCCAAAGGAATAAAGAAAGAAAAAAGTAAATGGGTGTAAAAGTATCTTCAAGTTTTGGGTGGTAATTTTTCTAAGTTTGTGACATTTATCTTCTGAAGTTATTATAACTTAAAACTGCACTAAGATTTTTGGAATACCCTATTTTGATAAAAATGATTTACAAGACTTCTCACATACAGCTATCAAATTTTTATGTAATCTTTATAGGTTTTGGAAAGGGAATAGAGGAGAAAATACTGTATATGAATATGAGATGGTACTGGTAATCACTTCCATTTCCCAGTAAATCAGAAGCTAAAATCATAAACATATAAAGAATGAAGGACAATAAATACCAGGATAATAATTGCTATATTAGATGTTCCTTCTAGGCACTGCAAGCCACCCACCAATTCAAACCCTTAAATGAGGGGCTATCAAGTGTGGACAAACTATATACAGATCGAGGGTCCAAAAACCTCCATCAAATTCTCAAACAAGTTAGCTAAAGTCAAAAGTTAATCACCATTGCTACAGATCTACAAATTCTCACACACAGGATTTAGCTTTTTGTTAGATCATTACTTCTTTCTATACACTCACTTTCACTTATAAAGATTCATCAAAAACTAGCAACAGTTCAAAGCATCAAAACAAATGCCTGCTTCAATTGAAAGTAAAGGATAAGCTGTTTCCATGAACCTCTCATCTACTTATTTGCGTTTGATGCTAAATAGCAGTAACTGTGAAAAGAGTAACTCATTTTTTTTAAACCTCAAAATTTCAAATCTACTGGGTCAAAATATTTGATGACACCATTAAAATTATGCAGAATTCCAAAATCAGGTATAAATTAAAGCCATTCTACAAAAGGAAAGGCAATGTCTTTATGTAATACACATTTTTTGGGGAGGAATGAGGGGCAACCATAAACTGATCCACAATAACTCTCAATTCAGTATGATTCCTCCATTTCAAATTGACAATTAAATGAACTGTCAGTACTTTAAAGACTTTCAAATGGACAATGGGAAAAAGAATTCAAAAGTTAAATGGTATGTTAAGATTTTCTGAATCTCATGCCAGTAAGCAGGAAATGACCGGAGGAGAAGCAATTATCTGCTCATGACGGGGACTTTTCTGAAACTACTCTCTGAAGAGGAGTATCTACCAGAAGCACAACTAGAAACAAAGGAATGGACTGAACTGTGGACGGTGTTCTCCAAGGAGCTAGGATCTGAGATGATGTTTAGGGTAATTCAGACTTTTGAAAATATTCTAACACACCAACGACAACTGCAAAAAACTAAAAAATAATCCAAAATTATTGCAAACTTTTACCATTTGCCTTTGGTCTGTGTTACATCTGTAAAACAGACATTCACTGTTGTAAAATATCAAGGGTTTCAGTTCATGCCCGTACCAATCTATTTCTCAAAAAGTTTTATTAGTAGAGGAGTCTACAACGTGAAATTTTCCCTAAACCCTTGTGAAAATCTGGGATCTGAGCTGTCCAAATAAATCAATTATCTGAACTTTTCAGCAAACTCTCCCAATTTTTAAAAGCTAGCAACTAATTACAAAAATTTACATAGTACAAAATTTGACTTGGACTTCCAACTTGAAACTTTCACTCTACATAGTACATCCAGGATCATGTTTGGCAGGCAAAAAAGCTACTAAAATGTTGGATTCAATTAGTTTGAAAACCTGCCCCAACCCTAGCCCTCCAACACACAGCTCTCATCCGTAGAGGACGATGTAACTAGGTTAGACACTACTAGCCCAAGTGGATAGCCAATTTTAAAATCCATTTAGTCACATCTTCTGATTCAAAGTCTTATCACAATCTTTTAGAAGAGGTTATACTTTATTAACAGAAAATGTTAATACACTAAGAAAAATACTGGGTTGACCAAAAGGTTTGCTCTGATTTTTCCGTAAGATGTTATGGAAAACCCCAAAAGAACTTTTTGAAAACCCAATAAATGTCAATAAAAGCATTAACTAAACCAACCAATAAAAGCATTATGCAAATGAGTATATATCACCATTATCTTACAAACTGCTACTGTTTCTTTAAAATTTCTGTTTCTTTGAGATTTCATCCTTAAACAACTAGAACAAAGAAAGCAAAATGTTCCTCACCATTAAGAGATACTCCACTGCTCTGTCAGGGTTGTTGAAACTCGCTCTCAGGGCTGCAATTACTTGCTCTCGTTCATAGCCCATTGACATGATCTCAGTTACCATATTCTCGTAAGACTGACCTGTCACTAAAAAAAGATGTGTGTGTGGACGGAAGAAGGGAAAGAGGAAAAGAGAAAGAAAACTTAATAAACAAACATTCTCCACATAATTTCAGCGTGTATGTATGTGTGTATACACTGTCAGGCACTACAGTGTTAGGAACACAATGATGAGTAACTAAAACACATATACAACTACTACAACATACGTGTGGTAGGTAGAATAATCCACCTCCTCCCATCCTTAAAAACTGTAAGTAAGTTAGGTTACAAGGCAGAAGGGAATTGAGGTTGCTAATCAGCTGACTTTAAGATAGGGAAATTATCCTGGATTACCTGGGTGGGTCCAATGTAATGGTAAGGGTCCTTAAAAGCAGGAGCGAAGCAGATGAGAGGGTCAGAGAAATAAGTGCGGGCAAGTTAGACAAAAAAGCAGGGGCAGAGATGCTATGTGCTTCTTTGATGACAGAGGAAGGCGCTATGGCCAAGGTATGTGGTCAGTCTCTTAGAAGTTAGAAAGGACACTGAACAAATTCTCCCCCAGAGTCTCGAGAAAGGAATGCAGCTCTGATTTTAGCCCAATGATTTAGTCCCTTTATTTTAGTCCAGTGAGCTCCACGTCAGACTTCTAGCCTACAGTACCACATAAGATAATAAATGTGTTGCGTTACACCACTAAGGTGTGATACAGAGCAGCAATGGGAAACTAATACAGTATGTTAAACACATAATAAAAATATCAAGCACAAAGGTAGCACAAACATATAACAGAATTAGGAAGTCGAGGCTGGCAACCTGGAAGAGGAGACAGATGAACTGATTTTTCAAAGCAAGAAGCGGGGACCTTTCAGGCAATCAGCTGAACTATAATAAGTTGCTTTCCTTTGACACCTTCTATTATCAAAGCAGAGGGGAAAAGGGGTTGGAAGCAAGCAAGTCAGAATGTCTCACACCATATAAAATGGTACAGTCATCTCTGTAAGTCGTTTCCCAGAGGTCTCTCCAACTCCAACTCACTCTTCATGGAAATGTCAGACAACACTCTCATTTAAAGCAAGTTTTCCTAACAACTAGTGATGATGAGCATCTTTTTATATTTCTGTTGGATTTTTGTATATCTTCTTTGGAGAAATATCTATTCAATTCCTTTGCCCATTTTTTTTTTTTTTAAACTATTGAGTTGTATGAGTTCTTTAAATATCAAGGATGTTAACCTATCATATACATATATATGGCTGCAAGTATTTTCTTGCCATTCTATGTCTTTTTACTTTGTTGATGGCAAAATTTTCAATAAAGTTCTAACAGCCATGAAAGCATAGCTTAAAAAACTAAGTATCACTGAGCAAATTCCACATTTGGTATCTTGTTTAATGACTTTTCCCTTCCTATTCCATTAAGTACTTAAGCTATTTTTCAACTTTTTAATTACCCACTGATACAATTCTAGCACAAAGCACTCAAGTGTCAGTATACTTTCAGTAATCTAGTTCTCAGATAAAGAAAACAGTATCAATAGTAAAATTAAGTGCTGTGGACTATCAGAACTATACTATTTTAACATAGTGTTTTTCTCACTCAATTCTCACAAGAACTCTGTGAGGCTGAGGCTTATTAGAAAGATTAACAATTTGATCAATGGCTATTAAACCATGGTGCAGAGACACAAACCCAAGCTGTCTAGACCCTAGAGCTCCCACACCTAATCCTTAATGCCATGCCTCCTAATTAGTCAAGTTATAAAAACTCAAATAGAAGTGTCTACATGCAGGCTGGGTACATTTTAGATCCTAACGGTACAAGGGAAATGACTCCTAGGAAAAGACAATGGACAACATCAGACAGAGCTAGTAAGCCAGAAGAAATAGTGAAGAAAATGTGATTAAGAATGAATTCTGAATGTATCATCTAGGATAGGAGGTGTTGTGAAAGGAACAATGACCTCATTAGATCTGCCTTTTAGAAACTCCATTGTGGTAAGGAATAGACCAGTTAAGAGAATAATACTAGAGCATCAGGAAGGGAGGGACGTAAGCTGAGGCAATTAAGTGGTAGTAGAAACAAAGATTCCAGAGACTTTAGGAAGGAGATCGGTAGGACTCCTAGTCTCACTGGTCAACAGAGGAAGAGGTCAAGGTTGTTGCTAATACTTTGGTAGAGCGTGGATGATGATGGAAGCAAGAAAGGAACAAAAGGGAAGAATCAGATGGAGGAATAAAGAATTTGTCAATTTTGAATCTAAGGAGTTTATGGAGGTTATAGGTTTTCCAGTTGACAGCTTAAAGAATGAGTCTCAGAAGTCAGAGGGATATACATACTGGAATTTTAACATTGAGAATCCTTAAAAGTATAGCTGACCCTTGAACAATGTAGGTTTGAACTGTGTAGGTCCACAAATAATTGGATAACTGCATTCCTAGCATACTTCTCTATGATCCATGGCTGGTTGAATCTGCAGATACAGAACCATGGACAGAGGCCTGACCGTAAAGATACAGATGTCTTTCTGACTACACAGAGTTGATAGCCCTAACCCCTGTGTTATTCACGAGTCAACTGTGTATGGGTGGTATTTACTATTCCCATGGACTGAACTTTGAACAATGACCTAGAGCAGAACCCTAGAAAAAAACCCATACATTTAAGCGCCAGGCAAGATAGAATGAATTAACCAGGAAGCCTGAGGAAGGAACAATCAGAGATACAGTTCAAGAGAGGCGTCACAGAAGCCAAAGAAGAAACATTTAAAGAAGCAGGGTATCGACGTAAAGACTGGATAAATTAATGATTAAAGGGTAAAGGGACCCTGAGACCATAACAGCAGTTCTGAGAGATGCAGATGTAACAGGTAAGAAACCACCACCAGAAACCACAGCAAGAGCAACCAGAGCTGTGCCTTCCTGGCCTCCCGCCAGGCAGCACCAACACATTCCCACTGAAGCCTAACAGCAACAGCCAGAGCCTCCAACGGCATCAGAGGGGAGTGTAGGCTGGTTCCAGCTCTGAGGCTACAGAGCATTTTACACATCCCTGGGTAATCTTGAGCTGTTCCAGAACCTGTGTAACAACTTCCTAAGATTTGGAGAAGGCAATGGCAACCCACTCCAGTACTCTTGCCTGGAGAATCCCAGGGACGGGGGAGCCTGGTAGGCTGCAGTCCATGGGGTCGCTAAGAGTTGGACATGACTGGGACATGACTGAGCAACTTCACTTTCACGCATTGGAGAAAGCAATGGCAACCCACTCCAGTATTCTTGCCTGGAGAATCCCAGGGACGGGGGAGCCTGGTGGGCTGTTGTCTATGGGGTCGCACAGAGCTGGACACAACTGAAGCGACTTAGCAGCAGCAGCAGCAAGCTTTTACTGTTTGAAATAAGAGTGATTTCTGTTTTCCTGCTTGCTAGACACTAAACCCCTACTTGTATGGTAGCACGGTAATCCCAGAAAAAAGTCCTGACAGGTATGAATGTGGGTTTGGTACACCCAGGTGATCTTAGGTTGATTAAACAACTATTTTGCACCTATGTGATTTTTACATGGCAATCAGGGCAACACAGAGTTCAAGCTCAATTAGGTCAGAGGGCCAGCCCGTATCTTACGTGATACTACTGCTGCTGGAACCTTGCTGCTGCAGCAGCTACACTGGGCATCTAGAAGCCCATCCTCCATTGAAGCTGCACCCTCACCTGCTCCAGTCCTCCACCTCCCCACCATTTCCTGTGGTATAGAAGAGCACCAAAGGGCAGGAGCGGGGCCGCCAGCTAACCACCGATAACAAGCACCTACAGCCGGCACTGTCCCGGGGCAGTCACGGTGTAACCCAGGGACAGTTATAATGGGAAATGGGCAAAACACCCAAACTGGTTCTGACAGATGTACGTGTGAAGGGAAGACAGAAAGACATTACCCAACGTAAAAAGTCAGGATATAAAGGCATTTTCACTGTAAGTACAACGCAAGCAACAAGATGCAGATGGGGACCTACTGGGCTACAACCTGGAATAAAGGCTGGAGATGAATGAATAAAGATGAGATGTGAGACAGACTTAGTGACATCTTACACTCATTTCAAAGACACGTCCTCATAAATGTACACACAGATTAAACTTCGTTTTAAAATCCGTATTTGGAAAACGGAAAATATATCTGCTTTAAGGAAAGAAGTACGTGTAACTCTTAACAGCACAATTTAAATGATTCAACATATAGAACATTAATTTACAAAGTCTTCAGTAACACCAACTGAATTATTTAAATCATTTAACCACCTGATTATAAGCAACCATGAAAATGATCTAGAGAAATGAAGCCTCTTCCCCCTTATAAAGTAATTCACCACGTAGATACTTACCAAGTGCACTTGTTGCATCTTCAAAAAGGTTTGACCGAGAAGAATCACCTGATGTACTGTAAAATGTTTTTAGAAAATCATGTATCAGAAAGTATATAAAATTTACCTTAAAGCTTAGTAGCTGTCCAGTTTGTATAGACTCTTTGGTTTTAATTAAATGCATAAGTCTGGCTACAGTGTTTAAAAAGGCTTCCAGATTAAAACCCAAAGCTTTATCCATAACATTTATGGCTTGGGAAGAATTTTAATACTCATTCTGTTCTGAAAATCCATCATTTAAAGAACTTACAAATAATCTGTAAGTCAAATCACAGTCAAATAAATAACCAAAAGCTGTGCATGATACAGCACATATAGAAACTGTACTTGGCTGGAAAGGCCTCGGAATTCTTTATCTAGTAGAATTTCACCTATATCTTATAGTTAAGTTCCGAACACAGAAACTGCAAGAAAGTATTCAATCAAGGAACACAGCATAAAAAAAAAAAATGCAGAGGCGGGACACACTCGAGCTATAACCAAGTTTTAAATCAGTTTAAAAGGACTAAGTTTTCATGGGACTTTCTTGGCGGCCCAGTGGCTAAGACTCCACGCTCCCAATGTAAGGGGCCTGGGTTTGATCCCTGCCAGGGAACGAGATCCTACATGCCACAACTAAGAACTGCTGCAGCCAAATAATATTAAAAAAAAAAAAAAAGCAGAGGAGGCATCTCCTGATCTCCCAAATATATTAAAAAAAAAACAAAAGGATTAAGTTTTTGTTAGGCAACTGAAGAAGATGAGTCTAGAAAACAAAGTAGACACAAATAGGATAATGAAAGACCAGGAAGAGGAGGCCAAAGAAAAACAAGGTTCACAAAACTGGTAAAGACAGCAGTTAGCAATTTAAATTACAACATACACAAACACAAGATACACATATACCTGTGTCCCAATTTTACAAACAAAACTCAGCAGACTTCAGTTCTGCGAAAACCCTACAGCACAGCAAGACACAGAAACACCCACCTGTGAATTCATGAATTATTTATAGCATCCTCAGTACCCTTGCACCTCCAGGTGCTGTGGGCAGCGTTACTGCGGCCAAAGTGCCTGGCATCCTAACACTCAACATGATTGGTAACGTAAAATGATCATTTGGTATAATTTTTAACGTACCTAGGCAATGGCACCCTACTCCAGTACTCCTGCCTGGAAAATACCATGGATGGAGGAGCCTGGTAGGCTACAGTCCATGGAGTTGCTGAGGGTCGGACATGACTGAGCAACTTCACTTTCACTTTCCACTTTCATGCATTGGAGAAGGAAATGGCAACCCACTCCAGTGTTCTTGCCTGGAGAATCCCAGGGATGGGGGAGCCTGGTGGGCTGCCGTCTATGGGGTCGCACAGAGTCGGACACGACTAAAGTGACTTAGCATTCATGTACCTTCATTAACTAATGTGTGGAAGGCAAAACTTCAAAATGAAGTTTCTGAACTATAGTTCAACACTATATACACACACACACATATATATGGAAAAAAGCTCTCCTGCCCTGGACCCCACCCAGAGACAATCACTACTATACACTGACTTGTGTCTTACTGCTGTGTTTTGGAATAATTGCATGTCAGAAGAACTACAACTGCCTCAATTATTCCCAGAGAGGCATGACTTTCCACTTAATTGATCAAATCAAACTAATAAGAATCTGTTCGGTTTCCAATCTTTAAATTCTTTCTGTAGTCAAATTTATTATCATTTCTTTCATGACTTTTTTTGCATTAAGATTGTTTTTCCCATGTTCTCCTCTAGTTTATGATTTCACTTCTACATTAAATCTTTCTCTGTTTAAAGTTTATTTACTCTTTTTTCTTTGGGCCACACTGTGCAGCATATGAGATCTTATTCCCCCACCAGTTAATCAAATCCATGCTGCTTGCAGAGCCCTAACAACTAAGCCACAAGGGAAGCCCATAAAACTTACTTTCATAAGACGACCTCCAGGTAGCTAGACATTTACTGCAATACCATTTCCCAGAGTGGTCTGAAATTATTTTTATCTTATATTAAGTCCCTGTGTGTATATTGGTCTGTTTCTAGACTATTATTTCACCAAGTAACCGTTCTAATAAGAGGCATTCTAAATTTGCAATCACTACCATGCATAGTACATTTTATTACCTGGCAGAATTAGACCCTTCATTAATGCTCTTTTACAGAACCATTTGTACTATTTCTACACACTTTTTTCTTTTTAAACCTTACGGATAACACGGAGATACCATTTAACCACCATTCAAATCTTGATTCTACCTCAACACTCCTCCCTTTCCCCAGAGGAAACCCTTTTATCAGCCAGTGTGACGTCCCTCTGCTGCTGCTTCTCTGCACACTGACATGCTCACCCACAGAAAATATGAGCACTGTCATGTGGTTTTTGTTTGGTTTACGGTTACTGACTCTACTGTTCTGCAATCTGCTTCTTTTCACTCGATTAACAAAGCCTTGAAATCGCATTTATTTAATATGCATATATACTGCATACTTTACCTGGCCTACACTACTGGATATTAGAGTTTCTTAAACTTTAGGAAGCCTAAGAATTCACCAGTTTTACTGTTTAGTTTTTCAAATTGTGCCTGACTCTTTGAGACCCCATGGACTGCAGCATGCCAGGCTTCTCTTTCAGGGACTCTACTAGAATTCACTAGTAGAGCTTGTTAAAAAAAGACTTCTAGCACCCACCAGTCGAGAATTCTGATTTATAGAGGTCTGAGGTGGAGCCTAAGAATTAATTTCAAAGTAACTTCCAGCAATGTTGATGCTGGCTATTTACTACCACACTACAGAGAATTCCATGGACAGAGGAGCCTGGCAGGCTATAATCCATGGGGTCGCAAAGAGCTGGACATGACTAAGCAACTATCACTCAGTATGAATAAGCACAGTTCTCTAATACAAACAAATAACAAGTCAAGTCATGCTCTTACGAATGGAATTTAAGTTAGTTCCAATCTGTCCTCAATTACAAGCAATACAGTCCCTGTGCACAAGTTTGGTTTCTCTACAGTAGATATCAAGGAGTGGAATTTGCATTGTAATATGTAGTTTTTACTGCCATCCACACTTTACAGATGAGGAAAAATCTAAAGATGTTAACTTCTTTTCTAAGGTTGCTGCTGCTGCTGCTTCTAAGCTTAAGACCAAACAAATGTCAGACCCAAACACAATGCTATGTAGCAACTGGAGAAACTTACTGATATGGAAAGCTGCTGCTGACAGATGTGACAACAGTCAAATACGGCACAACGAGTAAGGATCGGGGGGCAACGTCAAGTTGTTTACATGTCAAGCTACAATGTACTGTCAGGCTGTTTTATGATTCTTATTCTTCTGAGTCATTTGTATTTCCTAACTTCTCTATACAAAAGTTTTTTTTCCTTTCTCCCTGGGAGAAAGAAAAAAAAAAAATCCAGATTATGGAAATTTAAAGAGACATAAAAAGCATACTATTTTAGTCAGGGTTCAAAGTTTAGATAGAAAGTTTGTTTGATCCACACAATAATCAAAATAAACACACACATGGAGTAACTGTTATGAGCATACTCCCATGCAATTTCCTAGAGTCCAGTTCTTACCTGTCAGTCGATGTGGGGCTAGTGGCCACTGGTGTTTCTACTGGCCTCTCTGCAGGCTTCTCTTGTTTCGTTGCACTAGCAGGTGCAGGTTCGGAAGATGCTGTCGTTGATGCTGGAGTGACAGACGCAGGCGTGGGAGTGGGAGCCAAAGTGGGGGCAGGGGCTGGGGCCTGAGTTACAGCTGGTGCTGTGGAGGAACTAACTGTGGTAGTGGTGGCAGAATTTGATTGCTGAGTTGTAGCTGGTGCTGGTGTTGTCACTGCTTTAGGCTAAACACATTACAAAGCAAAATCACACATTATGATAAAATACTACATTATGACCTGACCTCTGGATGCTATAAACAAACATAACAATACTAATACAAATTTTTAGATTGAAAACAATTTTGTAAGGTGACATAATGAGTGATCAACAGCAGCAATCTGAATCATTATTTATGTTACACATTCAAACTAATAAGAACATATATATCAACTATCAGTCTCAATTAGCTCTAGCCAGTGATTTCAGTCTTAGGATCAGTATGAAAAAGAATCAAAAAAGCAAATATTTTAAAACATAAAGAATGTGCGTATCCAAAATAAATAAATAAATAAATAAAAAGCATAATTCACCCCCCAAACTTCATAATTGAAGTTTCTTGGTTACAACTTCAAAGTATTTATCGTCATTTGAAAGCATTATGAAAATAACTTCCTTGAAATTAAAGTATAAACAGAAGTATGATTGATGAACATGCCAGATAATCTGCTGTATTTTAGAAGAGGGAAGAAAATCCCAATGTTGATCAGAAGCCAATGGGTTTAAGTACAAAGAGACTAACATTACTTCTGAAATATATATATACAGTTAAACAGAGGTCAAATAACGTTATAACTGCATGCTCAGCACTTTCTGAACTAAAATTAGAGCCATAAGTATTCCCACCAAGCAAAAAGCAATAACATATGAGTAAAAATCATTCTATATGAGTTTTATCTTTCTCTGAAGGCCTATCAATGCTCACAACCTTGGTTCATAACTTTCCTAAGGTAAAAAGGTAAGTGATTTGCTGGAAGATGAGATTAAAATTCAACATAATTGCCCCAGGTATAAATCAACAAACTGTAAATGAGTGGATTTGTGTCTTATTATAATTGAGCTAGTATAGAGTGTATTGGAAAATACATATTGTGCAAGGGAGGGGGATGGGATGTAGCATCCCTCTTTTGCCTATATTAAGAGTCTTGAATTTGGCTCTGTAATCTTTATTGCCAACATAATTTCCTGCAAATTATTAATGTTATATAACTCCAAATAGATAAGAATGTAATTTAAATGCATTATGCCCATTTATTATTTCCCTTAAGATCAAAATAATACTGATTTTACATATATATTAGTTATATATAGTTATATGTTATAGATATACCGTGATTAATATAATACTATGATATACCATGTCCTCAAGGTCTCTGTTGCCACAGCTTTTTAAACCTCCCTCTAAATAGCACCAAACCCATCTGCTCTTCAAAGGTCCTCTGCTTAACTTTTGATATTAACAGTTTTTTCTTTCTTCTTTGTAATAAGGGAATTTCTCACTGCTTCCAAAATGTTTAACTGTAGCAGTCTTCTTCCCCTTCTAAAAGCTGGCCTATGTAAAACAAGAATCTGCTTGGCTCCAAGTAGCTGTTTTTCAAACGCATGCACCTATTCTGAGACCCAGCCTGCTTACTTAGTTATGTTCTTAAGTCAAGGTTACCATAATACTAAAGGAAATAAGACCATAACAAATACGTACCCAAATGTCTGTGGCTACCAGACATACTATGTATGATAAAATTAAATAAGGGAATATTATTCAGCCCTAAAAAGGACAAATTCTGGCACATGCTACAATACAGACAAACCATTAAGACATTTTATGAAGGAAAATATTAATAAACAAGTCACAAAAAGAAAAATTCTGTATGATTCCACTTATATGAGGTACCAAGTGTAGTCAATACACAGACAGAAAAGGTAACAGTGGTGTCAGGCTGGGGCACGGCATGTATATTTACTCTTTAACAGGTACAGAGTTTCAGTTTGGAAAAATGAAAAAAGTTTTCAAAATGGATGGTGGTGATGGCTACATAACAATGTGAATGTATTTAATGCCAAGGAGCCATACACTTAAAAATAATTAAATTTGTACATTTTATGTTGTGCATTTTATCAGTTTTTGAAAAAACTTGTTGAGACAAAGTTTCCTCATGTGATTCTGTTCATCTGTACTTAAAGTTTAATATTTTTTAAATAATTAAGTGCTTATATATAATAAAATATTTTAAAAATTAACCCCAATACATATGAAATGTTTAACTGTTTTTTGTTTCTTACTACAAAAGTATGCAGTAATTAAAATTCATTTGTTCAACTCTTATTTTCTACTGCATATATTCCTTTGAGACTTAAAAAGTCTTTGACAAACTGGTTTTCAATTGTTTAAATTTAGTTTAGGTGCTACAAGTAACACTGTTCTTAGACTATTAGGAGATCAGAATTTAATCATAATTCAACCTTAAAAATGAGCGCCATAGGTGCCACCACTCCTCGGTCTGTCTTAACACGCTACTGCGTATTTAACTATCTTTCCGTCTTTCCCTTTGTCTAGTTTCTAAAAATCTATCTCACTGACTAAAAAACATCACTGAAATTTTTAGTCTATATGCCTTTTTGGCCTTGAGGCATTTGTTAGGTCTAGTACATCATTTAGCCAAGTCCTTTTAAGGCATTCTTAATAAAAACTATGAAATATGAAACATTCGAAGAATCACACTCTCTAATTACATAATTTGTGATTTTACTAATCCAACAATACCTAACGATGTTCAACAGGACATTTCATATATCAACTGTTTCAACATATTTAAAATTATGCTCAAACTACAAATACATAAAACTATTAACTTTATGGTTGACTCAAAGCAAACTGTTAACACACTTAATAACGAGTAAGTGCATGCCACTATGGATGTATATATACTGTTTTCACTTAAAAATTAAGTGTAAAGAAAGACTTGGGATCTTTTTCTTTAAACTCACATGGATAAAGATATATACAAGGAGGCTGAAACTTACTTTTGTCACCATAACTACCACGAAGTTTTTCTCATCAATTTTATACTCTTTTAGAGCAGTGTCATCATTGAGGATTTTGCCTAGTACATTAAGAAAAAAACACATTATTAGAGGTGCCATAAACTGTCTTACACTGAGGTTAAAACAACCATAAACATTAATTTTATCAATTAAAACTTTCCAAAAGAAAAACACTAACCAATCTGCCAAGATAAACATAAATGGATACAAAATTAGTTAAGAAGTCATGAGCATCTGTCTAAAAGACAGCAAACACATATATTGTTTGTAGATATCTGAATCCCAAGGACTTCTTAAAAATTATTTATATTTTAAAAAAAGACTTGCTAAGGAGAAATTAACTAGGTCCTGAGAAATGGGAGATCATGAAAACAAAATTCAATTTTGAGATGCTCAAAGATACACCCCAACCTGGCCTAGGAATAACCTATAAACTCTCTTGATGGAAGGAGAAAAGAACTTCTTACTCCCACAAATAGTGGATTTACATTCCTGCAACACAGAAATGTTTCACTGCCATAAAAAGTAGGACACTCATAATGACTTGGTACACAGAAATGGCAAGATACCGAACTGAGTAAGCCACTATATAAGACTTCGGTCATGCAGAATGACAGATGTGAGGTCAGAATTCCCTCAGGCTTCCTTTTCCTTGAAATTAGTTTTCCATTTTTAAAGTTATTGCATCAAAAGCTGCAAGCATTAAGACAAAAGGGAACAGTGTCTCTGTCTGCATAGGAATGAAAAAACAGCCAAGAGTAGAACCAGAAATTCTAGTTTTATATGTGCCACCAACTACCCATGCCTCTTCAGGCTTCTGAATCCTCCTCACAGGGCTAGTGTTTCTCTAAACTACTTCCGTTAAGAAAGTACTAAAAAATCTCTACCTAAAACCAGACAAGAATCCAGGGGTAAGTCAAGATCCATCTTACTGACACCCGCAATCAAAGTGCTCAGTACTTCTTCTGAAGAACACAGAAAAGAATTTTCTCCACAAAATTCACCTGCTAAGTCCATCTTTAACATACACCTCCCTGGTTACTAGTGACGCTAGTTAATGTGCGACTTCCTATTCACATCCTTTGCTGCTTTTTAATCGGGTCATTCTTTTCCCTACTGATTTGTCAAGAGCTCTTCATATAATCTGAATAATAATCTTTTTTTCCCGTCATTTATTGTAGTGTCTTTTGACATATGGTTTTCTATATTCTTCAGTCCATTTTGGTATTTTATTTAAAAACAGATAAAACTTGTGGCTTCCCTGGTGGTCCAGTGGTTAAGAACCCACTTTTCAATGCAAGGGACACTGGGTCAATCCCTGGTCCCAGATGACCCGACATGCCACGGAGCAACTGAGCCTGCAAGCCACACTACTGAGCCCAAGTGCTGCAACTACTGAAGCCCCTGAGCCTAGAGTGTGTACTCCACAACGAGAGAAGCCACTGCAGTGGGAAGCCCACACCCCACAGGGAACACCAGCCCCTGCTCCCAACAACCAGAGGAAGCCCACACACCACAACCAAGACCTACCACAGCCAAGAAATAAAATAACATTCCAACAGATTACAGAAGATGCTCAGTTTGATGGGAAAACTAAAGAAAACACATGCAGAACAATAAAATTAGACCCCTATCTTATACCACTCACAATGATTAACTTGAAATGGATCAAAACTTAAACCTAAGGACTATTACCATAAAACTCCTGAAAGAAAACGTAGGGAAGAAAGCCAGCAATTGTGGCTTTACCAACAATTTTTTGGGTATCATGAAGAAAGCACACACATCCAAAATTCCACAAATGGACTACATCAAATGCAAAAGGTTCTGCATAGCAAAATAAACAATTAACAAAACGAAAAGAATTCTACAGAATGGGAGAAAAATTTCAGAAACCATGTGAGTTATGTGGCTAATATCCAAAACACATAAAAAACTCAATAACAAAAAACCCAAACAATCTGTTTAAAAACTGGCAGATTAAATATAAATCAACATTTCTCCAAAGAGGACATGGAAATGGTCAAGAGACAGATGAAAAGATGCTCAACATCACTAAGCATCAGGGAAATGTAAATCAAAGCAAGACACTACCTTACATCTGCTAGAAGAGCTTGATGAAGAAGACAAGAGGGCTGGTGAGGTTATGGTGAAAAAACAATCTTTATACACTGTTGGTGGGAATGTAAATTGGTCCAACCACTACGGAGAATATGGAGGTTCCTTAAAAAATTAAAAATAGATCCACCGTATGACCCATTGGGTATATGAGTTATGTCTTTTTTATTCATTCATCCCTTGATGGACATTTTGGATTGTTTCCATATCTTAGCTATTGTGAATAGTGCTGCTATAGACATGGGAGTGTATATGTCTTGTCAAAATCCTGTTTTCACTTCTTTGGGTATATACAATATTATTCGACCACGAGAAAGATAGTAACTTCCTATCTGCAACATGAACGGACCCTGTGAACATTAAGCTAAGCAAGGTAAGTCAAGCACAGTATGATATCACTTATATGTGGAAATGTATGTGGAATTTACAACTCTGAACTTAAAGTTATTTTACCTTGGTGGTTACCAAGGGTTTGGGACATGAGGGAGATAAGAGTGACTGTGTTTAAGAGTACAAACTTGTAATGAATATTAAATAAGCCATAGAGATCTAATGCACAGTATAATGAATACAGACAATAATATTGCTAATTCTGTAACGTGGTAAATATCACAACAGCAATCATATTACAATATGTATCAGAGTTAACACTTTGTACACTTTACACTTAAACAATGTCACACAAAGTAATTCAATAACATTTTTTAATTCAGAAAACAAAGCAAAACAAATACAGCCAGTTACACAATGCTTATGAAAGAAAAAACTAACAAGCAAAACTACCATCACTGGATGGAGAAATACATAAAGCAAATGTGAAAAACAGAGCACTGAATATTAACAAAGTAACATTCAAATGACTGTTCATTCTCTGCTTTTATCTCTACAATGTTTCTGACAGAATCAACGTGTATATGCTACAATTCTTAAGATGGCAATTTCCAGAACTAAAAGAATATCACAGCACACATGAAAATGGCACATTAATTTCAGTACTTAATTCATACCTGCATAAATTAACTTTTGACCTGCTACAGGAAAGGCATCTTTACCCTTTTCGGATTCAATCTTCTCTTTCAGTGCTCTCACCTATGGGAAAAATTTTACAATATTTGAAAAAAATCTAAACAAAGGAAAATCCAGAATCTGAACAAATGATATAATATAGAAACTTTATACATATTATTGATTCCAAAAACTTAAAAGATCATGTCTTCATAATGTTATGTAAAAAAAATTCTATTGATAACCCATACAATTAGATATGGTTAAGTATAATCTGTTTTACCATCTGTTACACAGATTTTTTTTCCTTAAAAGACTTTCTTAGTTGACTTTTAAAATCTATTCAAAATAAATGTTTCAAAAGCAGAAACTATGACTCTCATTATAAAGTTTATGGGTTTATTTCCCACAGAGTAGGAAAGTAAAGAAAAGCTCTCTAATCTAAAAAAGGTTTAAGAAATAAGGTGGTCTTGTCTACAATGATAAAAAGTAAGTTAAATGTGAATGACAAAAAGCAAATTATTTACCTTAAAAGTGGCTTATGTTTCATTATAATCACTTGAGGGAGCTTGATAAAGATCAATTAAAACATAATTTCTGAGTGTGGGTCTGGACATCAATATTTTGTAAAAGCTTCACAGCTGATTTCAAAGTCTGGCCAGGGTTGAGAGCCACTGTATTACTTAAATGATCTTGAACAAGTTGCTCAGTTTTTCTCAGCATCAGTCTCATCTATAAAGAGGGACTGGAACGGATATCTTTATGGTTTTTGATCTCTAAAATTACATGACAACAGGTTCATCATGAAATACTCAGAAAACAAATGTAAACTATTTCCGAAGTAGGGTGGCATAGAAGTTAAAAAGAGATATCATAAAACTAAATTTCAGTTAATGTCCAAGAATCAAGGGGGAAAATCTCATTTCTTTCAATTCCCAGAATACTTCTGAAAATTGTACAAGTTGACAGTTCTGAGTGGAAAACTGTCATGGATACAAAGGGAAGGCTCCTCCCCAAATCACACTGTTACTATTAATGTAAGTAGAAGCTGAAATCCAAACCCAGACCTTCTGACTCCAAGCTTTAGAGCAGAGTATTTTGCAAATGTCACATAAATCACCCTAGCTATACTTATCATCTTCCTGAAGTGGCTCAGTAGCATCACTGCTATTCTGTTATTCCCCAAAGTGGAAGCCTGTCACAAGAATCTCAACCACTAAATATATACATGAGTATGAGAGGGAAAGTAGGTCAAACAAACCAAAAGTGTGATTAAAGAATACTAAGAAATAACAACGAGAACTCTATATACATTAATACCTATATGATGTGATTTAAAAAGTAATCACANACTCTGCATTCAGATGCTTATATCTTTCCTTTTCTCCTTTGCTTTTCGCCTCTCTTCTTTTCACAGCTAGCCTTAGAGGAGAAGAAAATGTGATAAAATGAGCCCCAAATTCTCTGGCAAGACCCAAATTCTCTTGGCAGAGAGTTCCTAATGATTAGCAATTGTTAGGTGATTCCTAAATCTGAGCATCTCAAATTCCATGAATAAAGCAGCTACTGAGAGATTAAGAAATGAAATTCAGGGTTTACCAGGGGAAAACTTAGTGACCATCTTACATTTTGAGCTGGGAATCCTGAAGGACTCCCCTTTAAGGGTAAAGGCAAACAGCAAATCGGCCAGCCCTCAAAGATCCATAAAGCCTGTCTCAGCTCAGCTCACTTCCTAAGGGATCAGGTGACCTGTTCTGATGCTGCTTTCTACAAGAAAATTTAATTCCACCTGAAGGCCCTAAAAGTTTTCCTACGGAGTGCCGTTACTTGGTTGATTTCAAATTTAAGCTTTTACTAGTTCTTTGGAGCTTTCTGCACCATAGATATTCTAATACATATGCTTTTTAGAGAGAAAATTGTGTGTCTAGATTATGGTTTTTCCAGTGGTCATGTATGGATGTGAGAGTTGGACTGTGAAGAAAGCTGAGCACCGAAGAATTGATGCTTTTGAACTGTGGTGTTGGAGAAGACTCTTGAGAGTCCCTTGGACTGCAAGGAGATCCAACCAGTCCATCCTAAAGGAGATCAGTCCTGGGTGTTCTTTGGAAGGANTATGGATGTGAGAGTTGGACTGTGAAGAAAGCTGAGCACCGAAGAATTGATGCTTTTGAACTGTGGTGTTGGAGAAGACTCTTGAGAGTCCCTTGGACTGCAAGGAGATCCAACCAGTCCATCCTAAAGGAGATCAGTCCTGGGTGTTCTTTGGAAGGACTAATCCTAAAGCTGAAACTCCAGTACTTTGGCCCCCTCATTAGAAGAGTTGACTCATTGGAAAAGACTCTGATGCTGGGAGGGATTAGGGGCAGGAGGAGAAGGGGACGACAGAGGATGAGATGGCTTGATGGCATCACAGACTCGATGGACATGAGTTTGAGTGAACTCCGGGAGTTGGTGATGGACAGGGAGGCCTAGGGTGCTGCAGTTCATGGGGTCACAAAGAGTTGGACACGACTGAGTGACTGAACTGAACTGAACTGAACTGAGATTGTTTGCTGATGGTAATTATTGTTGCCACTCATGACTGAAATGGGATTAACAAGTCCTTCTTCTCATCTTTTTGCACATAATTCAGCCTTGACGTGAACTTCTCTAAATTGATCCTTTCTAAGAGTACGAAGACATAAGGCAGGCAGAGAGTAAATTTTAAAAGAGGAAAAAGAGTGAAAGAAAGCACTACAGATTTTGGCATCCATTCCATATAGGACCCTTGAATCTATCCTTTACATAAATGAGTAATGAGTCAATTTCCCTTCTATTTTCTTCTCCCAAACCCTAAGACCTTATAAACTTTTAAGTGAAATCTTAGGGAAAACCCTTTGGTGAAAACAGATTTGTTTAGGCTAATTTGAAAACTGATTTTGTCATAAACAGTCTATTAGCAGATTAGATTTTTGCACTCTAAAACTGTTTGCATCCAAACTGACAAGCTTGTGCTGGAAGAGCACGTTGCTCCTGTTTCTTAGCTGTTGGACATACTCTCATTTGAGAGCCAATATTAAGCATGTGTGGAATATTGTACATAATGACAACAAGCACACCTAGACTGTGATGTCAGCCTGAGACATTTACTCTTAAATAATAGACAGATTGCTGCTTCTGTCCATTTCTACAACTTATTGAGAATTAGGTGGGTTTTTTTTTTTGACACTGACACTTCCATATAAGGAAACAAGGAAAAATATTTGGGATTCATTATTTTCTTTGACATGGAGATATTTCACTAAGTAATATTTGAGTTGTATATGACCATAGACTTAAAAGGTAATTGATGGCTTCCAATTTATTTACATCATAGTAACAAGATGTGATCTCTTTAAAGAACATACACCATTAAATAAATATGTAAAAATTTGCTTTCATTTTGCAAACGAGTCTTGAGAGTTTAAATCATCATAGACTTGTTAGTACCTGCCTGAATTAGTTATGGAGTCAGCAAATCAATTTTGAAAAATAAACAGTATACTTTTTAATTGATATATTTATTTATGCATCATCATAAATGAGGAAAGGAACTTTTTATTTTATTTTTTTTTACTTTACAGTACTGTGTTGGTTTTGCCCTACATTTCTGAAGATAAAGAAAAGCAGTTTATGAAGCTATTGAATTTTTTTAAAAAGTTCCAAATTAGGGTTCAGTAGCTTCATAAACTGCTTTTCTTTATCTTCAGAAAAAATAATAAAATCATCCACTGTTACATGTTTTCTGGAAGAATCTGGAAAACGTCATGCATTAGATATATATTTATTGAATGTTACTATAATCTATGCACCCTTCTCAGGACTGGCAATACACTAAGGAACAAACAGATAAAGCCCCTATCCTTATGGAGTTTGCAATGCAGAAGAGAAGACAAAGAAATAAAAAAGCAAATAAAAACATGCAAATAAACAAGTTAATGTAACATACAATTTATGCAGTGATGAATGTTTTATAGGTTTGGTTTTAGTCAAAGAAGTGCCAAAAGAACACCATCTAAGACAAAATCTTAGTGATTAAGTATTTTAAGAATTTATTATAATACATTTAACATGAAAGTTTTGAATAAGGTAAGAAATTCTGTATTTCTGAACATTGAGATCATCACAGAGCAAGCGCCAATAAAGAAGAAATTACAATGGCATGGGAAATTATTTTCCTTTTATCTATAACACGACTTCTGAAAATAATTCCAACCCTTTCAGTTGCTGAAGATAGAAATGCTCTCCCCAGAAACATATTTTGAGTATGACAGTCATGAAAATGATCATATAAGTCATTGTATCTCACAGTCAAATTGCAATTTTGAGGAAAGATCAGACTGCAGAAGTGAGTTTCATTTAACTGGAGCCATGCTGGCTCATTTGCCCAGAAACAGCCATGTTATGCAATGGCGTGCCAAGGGAATTAATAACTGATGGATGATCAGACCTGCTCAAAGTGGTGGGAATCATTTGCTACTTGAACCACCACATTTTGGCAAATAAAAAGCCTTTGCTGGTGCCAAATCTGTAATTACTTTACTTAACGGTGATGACGTGTGCCTGTTCAGTAAGATCCCATACTAATGCTTCTGTTGTTGGCTAAAAACCACCCAGTACTTGAGATAATAACCTCATTTCTGCATCTGTCTCTCTGCAGGATGGGGCTTCTAATTCCCGTTTTCCTTTTCATTTTGTTTCAGTTTTTTTGAAGTTAAAAGGAGGTTTTCAACCTTGCCTTTTTTTCCCCCTAGAGGGCTTTGTTTGAGCAACTTCAGAATCTCTTAGACACAATTTTTAAAAACTGTGCACATCTCCACATGGTTATCTTGAAGTGACAGACTTTTACTATATAAATATTAGTGTATATGTGTGTGTGTATTTCTGTGACCAAGTGTTGTACTAATAGAAACTAGAGCCAGATTACCCCCAGTGACTTCATCACTTCCTGGTCATAAGTCTCAATTTCAGACCACTAGTTTAGGGCAACCAACCAACAGTGGTGCCCTAATGTGCTGGGTGAAACATATCCTTATTAGAGTCCGAATGCTTAAATTACAGTAGTCAAGTGACCTGATGGAAGCCGTGGAAAGCTTAAATCCAAATGTATGGAATCTCAAATGGAATGTTTCTACTATGGAAGGGAAATGTCCTGACAGATTTCTCTAAAACACATGAGAAAATATTTCCTGATTGGTGGAAAGATTTCACTCTAAAAGATTTTATTTTTTAAAAAGCCAGAGTAAAACTACTCTGTTGGATCCTAATACAGCCATGTTGTTTATTTTGGCGAGTGTTGTTTAGTATACATATTTTTTCAATTCTTTCGTTTTAAATCAATGTCTTTATATTTAAAGTGTGTTGCCTTTAGTTAAGTGGCTTTATAAGAGTTGAGATAGGCATTTTTATTAATTCTGACAGTCTTTGCCTTTTAGAAAGGATGTTTAAGCTGTTTATGTTTAATTCAATCATCAATATGATTGGGTTTAAATCTAACATTTGATATTTTGTTTTGGAGTTGTTCTAGCTGTCCTTCATTCCTCCTTTAGGTTTTTACTGCCTCATTTGCAAATAATTGAGTATTGTTTTATGATTCATCTCCATTAGTGAATAAATATCACTACTACTTATGACTGTGTGCTTGCTTTGAGTATTTCAATATGCATCTTCAACTTATCACAACCCGTCTTCAAGTAGCATCACACCACTTCACATACCGTGCAAGAACAGACAAGAGTACACTCTGATCCTCCTGACTTTTGTCCTTTGTGTTTTATCAAAATGAAATCTACATGTTGTAAACTTTAATCATTCTTTAAATGGTAAGTTATCTTTTAAAGAGAGTAAACATTGAGAAACATGTAGTTTATATTTATTCAAGCATTTATCATGTTCTGCATTCTTTATTAGATCAAAATTTTCACTGGGTCATTTTCTTTCTCTTGGAAGAAATTTCTTCAGCATTTATCATAGTATGGGTATACTCCTGGTTAATTTTCTCAGTTTTGTGTGTGTCAATAATTCTTTTTTTCACCTTCATTTTTGACTGTCATTTTCTTTAGGTATAGACTTCTGGGCAAACAGGTGTTTTTGTTCACCCATTTGCTGCTTCTGAACTCTCGGCGTTTTAAAGATGTCATTCAAATATTAGATCTTTGCAAAGTATCTGATGAGAAGTCTGATATCATTCTAATCCTTATTCCTGTATATGATGGGCCTCTTTCTCTTTATCATTTGTTTTCAGAATTTGGTTATAACATCTTCTCATATGGCTTTTTCAGGGTCCTCCTTTTGGAGTTCTTTCAGCGTCTTGAATATATTGGTTTACAGGTTTTATAAAATTTGGAAAATTTTATTCAATTTTTTAAAGTTATTTTTTATACCCTTCCTTTTCCATTTCTTCCTAATAGGACTTCAGTGGTATGATTTTATTTTTTAAATTTATTTATATTTTTGGCCACGTAATGCAACTCATAGGATCTGAGTTCTCTGACCAGGTATCAGACTCCAAAATAAAAGTGAGACGTGCTAACCACTGGACCACCATGGAATTCTCATCATTTTTGATAGTTTCTATTACAGTATCTTTAACTACTTTGGTTACTTTTGGAGCAAAGCTAGTGGAGATGATGGAATTCCAGTTGAGCTATTTCAAATCCTGAAAGATGATGCTGTGAANTTTTCCTTAAAAGACTTTCTTAGTTGACTTTTAAAATCTATTCAAAATAAATGTTTCAAAAGCAGAAACTATGACTCTCATTATAAAGTTTATGGGTTTATTTCCCACAGAGTAGGAAAGTAAAGAAAAGCTCTCTAATCTAAAAAAGGTTTAAGAAATAAGGTGGTCTTGTCTACAATGATAAAAAGTAAGTTAAATGTGAATGACAAAAAGCAAATTATTTACCTTAAAAGTGGCTTATGTTTCATTATAATCACTTGAGGGAGCTTGATAAAGATCAATTAAAACATAATTTCTGAGTGTGGGTCTGGACATCAATATTTTGTAAAAGCTTCACAGCTGATTTCAAAGTCTGGCCAGGGTTGAGAGCCACTGTATTACTTAAATGATCTTGAACAAGTTGCTCAGTTTTTCTCAGCATCAGTCTCATCTATAAAGAGGGACTGGAACGGATATCTTTATGGTTTTTGATCTCTAAAATTACATGACAACAGGTTCATCATGAAATACTCAGAAAACAAATGTAAACTATTTCCGAAGTAGGGTGGCATAGAAGTTAAAAAGAGATATCATAAAACTAAATTTCAGTTAATGTCCAAGAATCAAGGGGGAAAATCTCATTTCTTTCAATTCCCAGAATACTTCTGAAAATTGTACAAGTTGACAGTTCTGAGTGGAAAACTGTCATGGATACAAAGGGAAGGCTCCTCCCCAAATCACACTGTTACTATTAATGTAAGTAGAAGCTGAAATCCAAACCCAGACCTTCTGACTCCAAGCTTTAGAGCAGAGTATTTTGCAAATGTCACATAAATCACCCTAGCTATACTTATCATCTTCCTGAAGTGGCTCAGTAGCATCACTGCTATTCTGTTATTCCCCAAAGTGGAAGCCTGTCACAAGAATCTCAACCACTAAATATATACATGAGTATGAGAGGGAAAGTAGGTCAAACAAACCAAAAGTGTGATTAAAGAATACTAAGAAATAACAACGAGAACTCTATATACATTAATACCTATATGATGTGATTTAAAAAGTAATCACAGACTAATACTAAACATTTATTATTGAACAAAAATTAACAAACTAAGCATGTAATCACTGCAGATGGTGACTGCAGCCATGAAATTAAAAGACACTTACTCCTCGGAAGGAAAAGTTATGACCAACCTAGACAGCATCTTAAAGAGCAGAGACATTACTTTGCCAACAAAGGTCCGTCTAGTCAAGGCTATGGTTTTTCCAGTGGTCATGTATGGATGTGAGAGTTGGGCTGTGAAGAAAGCTGAGCACCGAAGAATTGATGCTTTTGAACTGTGGTGTTGGAAAAGACTCTTGAGAGTCCCTTGGACTGCAAGGAGATCCAACCAGTCCATCCTAAAGGAGATCAGTCCTGGGTGTTCATTGGAGGGACTGATGTTGAAGCTGAAACTCCAATACTTTGGCCACCTGATGTGAAGAGCTGACTCACTGGAAAAGACTCTGATGCTGGGAAAGATTGAGGACAGGAGGAGAGGGGGACGACAGAGGATGAGATGACTGGATGGCATCACCAACTCGATGGACATGGGTTTGGGTAGACTCCGGGACTTGGTGATGGACAGGGAGGCCTGGCGTGCTGCGGTTCATGAGGTCGCAAAGAGTTGGACACGACTGAGCAACTGAACTGAAGCGTGTAATTCAAACAGAAATAACAAGACACAAACCAAAAGGAAAATGCACATAAAACAAATTAAGAGAAACAGTAGAAAATTGTTCCCATAGCAATAGAAAAATGGACAAATGACAAGGCAGGCAATTCACAATTATACACCCAATAAAAAGAAAAGCTCAACCTCATTAATTACCAGAAGCACAAATCTTAATGTCAGATTATCATTAATCCAATAATGGTCACACTGGAAAAGACTGTCTTGAATAATTTTTGGTGTTAAGTGTGAAGAGAGAGATATACTTTCAGAATGAGAGTATCAAATGATACAATGTTTTGTGGATAATATGTCAAAATGTCTCAGTATTTTGGCAGAGGGTGTGTGGGAATGTGTGTGTAGATTCAACCTGGCAATACCACTTTGGGTCATGCATCAAAGAAAATAGGAGAGCCAGACTTTGGAACCAGGTTCACTGACCCGTCCAAGCTTCTGGCATTACTCCTTTACCTCAACCCAATGATCTTCACTTCCAATCCATTTAAGTCATCTACTCACAGCCATTCAGAACACAGGTTGAATCTCATCGTCCCCAAAATGCTCTTCAAAATTATAACAAAAGTGCTAATCTCTTCCCACCAACTCTCTCAGTAACTGTTCACCACATCTGGTCTTGCATTCCATTCCGACTCTGGTCCCCTGAAGCCTCTCCTTTCATTCCAGCTCTGTTCAGCTTAGACAATAATGCCACTGCTTCTGTCACCTCCTAACACCACACACTTGTCTTCCTACTGCTCCTGCCAGGCAAATTTCCACATATGGACCAACACAGCTGAATTTTCCAGTACTCAAAACTGACTTCAACCACTCTGTGGTGTCATACTCTTCTACGTTACTTAGCTAACAAATCTCACCTTTAATACCTAACCAGGTACCTATCCACATTCACAGTCTTCTAAATGTTACTGAAGAAGAGGAAAGACATTCCCAATCCTTCTGTTCCCCTGGTTAGCCCTCTCTTCCATCCTCCATGACACTGCTGTTTCAAATCTGTACTCTCCTCTAACTCTGATTCCCAACACTGGCCCCCTCCCCGCAGATGACAACTTTCTACTTCATTCAAGACACAGACAATACCCCAGGAGCTCACACTCTCAACTCGCTATTTCCAAACTGACACACGGGGGTTTTTTTGTAACCAGATTCACCTAATCTCTGTTTCTTCTCTACTAAATGAAAGGTATCCCTCTCTTCAAATCTAACTCCTGTTGTTCCTCTAGTACCTTGCTGGATTCATTATGTTTCCTATCCCCTCATCCACTTTTATTTTCAACCTCTCCCTCAAGGCCAGTTCATTTCCATTCACATTTATACAGGCCTAATTCTCTATCATCTTAAAAACAACCCCTCCCCCAATCTGTCTCTTGCTAGTTACACTCTCCTCCCCTTAGTCTCAAGCAATTTTCAAAAAAGTTGACACACTGCTTTTACTTACTCACAACTGCATACTTCTTACTCAAGAGTGCAATGCAATGCGGATAAATTGAAGCATGGACTTTGTTCTCATTTTGCTGCTTATTTTCTGAAGCAGCGCTACTCCTACAACGACACCAAGGTGGCCCTCCCCAGTACCCCTGAATTTAGCAGCATCAGCACCCGACACATCTTAATCCTTCTCTATAGTATTTCTTGACCTCTCTGTCACAGCTGACAGCACTGACCCATTTCTTCCTTTCACACTGTCTTACTTTGGTTTCCGTAACACTGAACTGCTCCAGGTTTCCTCCTACCTCTGTTCCCTCCATTCTGAAATCCCCTCCCTTGCCCAGACCTTTACAGGTTACTCAAGGCTATGCTTTTGACTGAATTTTCTTTTACACACTCTTTCAGGATATTCTATCTCATCTACTTCTAGTTTTAAGAACCAATCGTATGTCACCTGTATCTCTAGCCCAGTTCTCCCTTGACCTTCAGTTTTGCATATCCAACTCTACTAGAAACCTTCACCGGATATCCCACAGGCATTTCAACCAGAATGTATTTGCTGAAGGATGGTTTCTAGACTACTTTAAGTCTTCTCTAACCCGATCAAGCTGAGCACCATTTTGAAACAGCTTATACAGAAAAGCCTTCTTTTCAGATGTCGTGAAGTAGGAAAAGGTGCAACTCTTGCACATGGCTTCTCCGGGAAAGGTTATGTCCAGGAGCCAATGTAGTTGCAACTCCTCTACCACAGTCAACAAAAAAGTCCAAAATGCAGTACTTGAGTGCAACCTCAAAAACGACAGAGTGGACTCTGTTCATTTCCAAGGCAAACTATCCAGTATCACAGTAGTCCAAGTCTACGACCCAACCCCTAATGCTGAAGAAGCGGAAGTGGAATGGTTCTATGAAGACCTACAAGACCTTCCAGAACTTAACACCAAAAAAAGGCGTCCTTTTCATCATAGGGGACTGGAATGCAAAGTAGGAAGTCAAGAGATACTCAGAGTAACAGGCAAGCTTGGCGCTGAAGTACAAAACGAAGCAGGGCAAAGGCTAACAGAGTTTTGCCCAGAAAACGCACTGGTCATAGCAAACACCCTCTTCCAACAACACAAGAGATGACTCTACACATGGACATCACCAGATGGTCAATGTCGAAACCAGATGGATTATATATTCCTTGCAACTGAAGATGGAGAAGCTGTATACAGTCAGCAAAAAACAAGATCAGGAGCTGACTGTGGCTCAGACCATGAACTCCTTATTGCAGAATTCAGACTTATATTGAAGAAAGTAGGGAAAACGACTAGACCGTTCAGGTATAACCTAAATCAATTTCCTTATGATTATACAGTGGGAGTGACAGATTCAAGGGATTAGATGTGATAGAGCGCCTGATGAACTGTGGACGGAGGTTCGCAACATTGTACAGGAGGCTGTGATTAAAACCATCCCCAAGTAAAAGAAATTCAAAAGGCAAAATGTCTGAGAAGGCCTTACAAATAGCTGAGAAAAGAAGAGAAGTGAAAATGAAAGGAGAAAAGGAAAGATATATCCATCTGAATGCAGAGTTCTAAAGAATAGCAAGGAGAGGTAAGAAAACCTTCCGCAGTGATCAATGAAAAGAAATAGAGAACAGAATGGGAGAGACTTGAGAACTCTTCAAGAAAATTAGAGATACCAAGGGAACATTTCATGCAAAGATGGGCTTGATAAAGGACAGAAATGGTATGGACCTAACAGAAGCAGAAGATACTAATAAGAGGTGCCAAGAATACACAGAAGAACTATACAAAAAAATCATCATGACCCAGATAATCACGATGGTGTGATCACTCACCTAGAGCCAGATATCCTGGAATGCGAAGTCATGTGGACCTTAGGAAGCATCATTATAAACAAAGTTCATCATTATGAACAAAGTGGAGGTGACAGAATTCCAGCTGAGCTGTTTCAAATCCTGAAAGATGATGCTGTGCAGTGCTGCACTCAATATGTCAGCAAATCTGGAAAACTCAGCAGTGGCCACAGGACTGGAAAAGGTCAGTTTTCATTCCAATCTCAAAGAAAGGCAATGCCAAAGAATGCTCAACCTAACCGCACAATTGCACTCATCTCACACGCTAGCAAAGTTATGCTCAAAATTCTCCAAGCCAGGCTTCAACAGTACATGAACCATGAACTTCCAGATGTTCAAGATGGATTTAGAAAAGCAGAGGAATCAGAGATCAAATTGCCAACATCCATTAGATCATAGAAAAAGCAAAAGAATTCCAGAAAAACATCTACTTCTGCTTCACTGACTACACTAAAGCCTTTGACTGTGTGGATCACAACAAAATGTGGAAAATTTTGAAAGAGATGGGAATACCAGACCACCTTACCTGCCTCCTGAGAAATCTGTATGCAGGTCAAGAAGCAACAGTTAGAACTGGACATGGAACAACAGACTGGTTCCAAATAGGAAAAGAAGTACAGTACGGCAAGGCTGTATATTGTCATTCTGCTTATTTAACTGATATGCAGAGTACGTCATACGAAATGTTGAGGTGGATGAAGCACAAGCTGGAATCAAGATTGCCAGGAGAAATATCAATAACCTCAGATATGCAGGCGACGCCACTCTTATGGCAGAGAGTGAAGAGGATATAAAGAGCCTCTTGATGAAAGTGAAAGAGGAAGAGTGAAAAGATGGCTTAGAAGTGAACAATCAAAAAACTAAGATCATGGCATCCAGTCCCATCACCTCATGGCAAATAGATGGGGAGACAATGGGAACAGTGAGAAACTGTATTGTCTTGGGCTCCAAAATCACTGCAGATGGTGACTGCAGCCATGAAATTAATAGACACTTGCTACTTGAAAGAAAAGCTATGATCAACCTAGACAGAATATTGAAGAGCAGAGACGTTACTTTGCCAGCAAAGGTCCATCTAGTCAAAGCTGTGGTTTTTCCAACAGTCACGTATGAATGTGAAAGTTGGACCATAGAGAAAGGTGAGCGCCGAAGAATTGATACTTTTGAACTGTGGTGTTGGAAAAGACTCTTGAGAGTCCCCTGGACTGCAAAGAGAGCAAACCAGTCCATCCTAAAAGAAGGCAGCCCTGAATATTCATTGGCAGGAGTGATGCTGAAATTGAAGCTCTAATACTTTGGCCACCTGATGCAAAGAACTGACTCACTGGGAAAGACTGAAGGCAGGAGGAGAAGGGGACAACAGAGGATGAGATGGTTGGACAGCATAACCAATTCGATGGACATGAGTTTGAGCAAGCTCTGCGAGTTAGTGAAGGACAAGAAAGCCTGGCATGCTGCAGTCCATGGGGTCATAAAGAGTAAGACATAACTGAACGACTGAACTGAACTGTGCTGAGCCCTGTGTCAATGCTTCCAGTAAGTCATCTCAAAAGGATGGGCCTAATACTAAGCACTACGATCAGAGTAAACAGCAAGTTTCTCCTGGCTGAAGCAGGGCTATGGAACTATCCTTTCATTTGGCTGCTTATTTCCTCCTAGATAAAGGATGGTAGTTTATCACTGGTTAGAGACAGAATATGGTTAAGACTCAAGAAATCTATCTTTTTTTTCTTAGCCACATACTTCTTTTATGAAATCGTGCATTTTAAAAGAAAAACATACTCAACACCTTCTACTAAATATAGTTAACATCGCTTTTTTTACCCAAAAGGGAGACAATCATAATAGTTTATTGAAAAAAGCCAATGCAAAAGCAGATCAGTTATCCTTTTCATCCCATTCTGTTCTGAGGTAGTTGTCTCTCACTTCTCCAACATTCCTTACATTAAACCCAGTGGTTCCAACTTATCATCTAACTACTTTCCAGTGTGAACACTACATTGTATCCCATGACACTATCTTAGTTCAGGCCAACCACCATTAAAAGTAGTTATTTCCACGAATTTAAGTTGTATGTTTCAGATATAAAAGTAATGTCTTTTAAACCTTATCTCCATAGTAGTATCATGTTTTGCAAGTCAGTCTTCCTACACATCACTTAGTGCATGGGTGCTAATACTTACCACGTGTCAGGCAGTGTACAAAGAGCCTCACAATATTTAACTCATTTACTCTGTGTTAGATCTCCATGTGAATCCTGGCTGGTTATTCAGACAGACTTAGTATTTGAAAACAACAAATACTGTTGAGACTTGTGAACAATGATGCAGGCATCTTTGAGGTAATCTGCCATCCTTTGACCCAAAAATTCCACCTCTAAGAATCAATACTAAAGGGATGTTCACATAAATATTTCAAAGATACATGAACAAAATATGTGTAGTACACTACTTACTGTAATACTGCATACAACCCTAAATATCCATCAATGGTGAAATGGTAAAATACATTATTGCTCATGCATACTGCTGTATAGTTATACAATACAGTAAGAACAGCGACTATATAAAGAAATTCACAGAATGCATGTACACTAAAATGACTGGAAGAAATATTTACAATTATCTTTAAGGACAAAAACAATAGATTTTTATATACATAGTGTTGCTTTTATGTATTATATGCACACATTTTTCTGAAAGAAAAAAAAAAAAGACAAGCAGCATATACAGAATTCAACAGTGGTTACTTAGACCAGGGGCCTAAAGCCTTTTGCTCTTTACTTTATACACTTTGCTTACCATAACAAGTCTCGACTGCTTTTAGTAATGAGGGGAAATTTAAATAGTTTTAAAGAAAAAACACCTCATGGTACCCTCTTCCAACCATTACTAGTATTACACAAGAATACACTGCAGTTTATGAGATCTTACTAAAGCAGAAAATTCTGGAGAGCAGTTCTAACACTACATAGCCTAGCAAATTAAAAAATTAGTAATAGCAAATAAGTTTTAGTCATTAACCATTATGTATGTGTTAGTCACTTAGTTGAGTCTGACTCTTTGCAACCCCATGAACTGTAGCCTGCCAGGCTCCTCTGTCCATGGAATTCTCCGAAAACAGTACTGGAATAGGTTGCCATTTCCTCCTCCAGGGTATCTTCCCAATCCAGAGATCAAACCTGGGTCTCCCACATTGCAGGCAGATTCTTTACCATCTTCAGCCACCAGGGAAGCCCCAATTAGCAAAAGGAAACAGAAACCTAAAGCAAAATATGTTTACAAAAGGATTTCATACATTTACACTATGGGCAAAACTTTTTCCTTTTTGGTTCCTTGGGTGGTATCCTTCCATTTGAGAAACTAGTGCAGGCATCAAAGAGTATTTCCTAGATCTTTCCCACAAAGCAGGTTTTAGGTAATTCTAAACACAGAACTGATTATGAAGATGTCAGCTGACATTAATCTAACAGGAAAAATCTTCCCACTGGACCAAAGGAATGAAAAAATGTGGCACAATCTTTTTTTTTTAAACTGAAAAAAGAATCCAGATTAACAATGTGTGGATAACAGTAAACAAAGGCAGTAACCCTCATTCTCAAATTAGGGTTACGATCTAGAAGTTACTATTTTAAGTATAATTCGAAATTCATAATCCATTCTCCCCCAACAGAAACTATGATGATTAGGCTCCTACAGCCAAAGTATTCAAAGTGTTAGTCACTCAGTTGTGTTCAGCTCTACAACCGAGAGATGTTGAACTGCAGCCCTCCAGGCTCCTCTGTCCACGGAATTCTCCAGGCAAGAATACTAGAGTGGGCAGCCATTCCCTTCTCTAGGGGAATCTTCCCAGTCTGGGTCTCCAGCATTGCAGGCAGACTTTTTACTGTCTGAGCGATCAGGGAAGCCCCTGGTAACCAACAGCAGCTACTAACTTTTTTTTTTTTTTTTGTAAATAAAAAAAGCCTATCTATTTATGCCAGTATAATCTATTCTACAATATTATACATTCCTAACAGTATGGTCTCATCAAGATCAAAACAGACACAGACTTTGAAGACAGTAAAGCAGAAACTCCCAAGTTACTTGTAAATTTTAAAGTTTCTATACAGCCAGAGAACGGATCTAATACACTACAAAAAAAAGCCACCCACCTAATACAAGCAGACATGCAGAGGACAGGACAGAGGGAGAGACAACAACTGTTATCCACCTGCTCAAGCATCAAGGACCTATTCACACATATTAGTCATTTGTAGCTGGTCTACTTCCTCTGCTGGAATAGGTATATATAATGTTAAAGGGTTTATAAAGTTCATTCCACTATAAAATTAGCTGTCAGAGAGCTAAATACAAGGAATGTATTTATCCAAATTTACAGGGAACAAACGTGTGGTGTCCTTCAGCAGGATTCACTGTTCTATACCAAGTTTAAATCATAACATTTCTTTCCAAAAGCAGCAGAAATTTTATACACTATCAAATAATCTCAATTTCCAAGCCTAAAATGGCAGAATACTGCTCTTAACACTGAAGTTGCTGACTACATCAAGCTGAGAAAATAAAGATATCTCACACAAACCATGTTCAAAAAGGACAGTGAAAAAAAACACTGATCACAATCAATGGAAAACTGGCAAAGACAGGACCTGTTTTCTAAAAAGTTGCATAGATTTCTGATTTCACAATTTACCCAAATTTTCAGATCCATGATCTCATCTGATTTTCACACCAACTCTATGAAGAAGGCAGGTAAATTACTCCCATTTTACCCATGAGAAACAGATTTAAGTACTATATATATGACACTCAAAGATACAAGGCAACTACAAAGTGGGAAAAAGCTCTCTAGCTTAGGAACGGTATGATGTATTTGAAAGAGCAAGATGTTAAAAAAAAAAAAAAAAGGCAAACAGATTCAAGAGCTACTCTTAGGTTCTGCTGTAAGAAGGGAAACGGGACAGCAGACAAATGTGGAGACAAGAGGGTTTTATTAAAACAAGGACAAGGTTTAGAAAGCTCTAGAAATGGAAAAATCAATGATGAAGAAAAGGAGAACTGATGGACTGATATCCTTCATAAATGAGAGTTTAGGATGTCGTGGGAAAGCGAAGGAACTGGCCTTAGATAGCACTATCCACAATACAAAGCTATCTCCACAATAAAGACAGGCTGTCGGGTAGGCAACTCTGCTAGGATCTTGAGTAAGTTCTGTCCTGACAGTTTCTATGTTTTCAATAAAATCTCAGGTCTAGGGTCATCAACTGAAAATAGAGTGGAGATGATATGAAATCTGCCTATGACGCCCGAAAAGTGAACTGACTAGTAAAATGTACGGCTGCCAGTACAAAGGGCTTGATGATAATTATTGTTCAGGAATTTGAGACAAGGAGCCCACGTGTTCAGTTTCCACTAGCACAGGGGCAAGCACAAGCACAGACTCAATCGTACCTGGGGTTTTTCAAACAAGAACAACGGAGTGAGAGTGGGGCCGTGCTGTTAAGCACTGTCACCAAGCATACTGTGTATTATCTCAAACTCACATAAGCTTCAAACAATCCTGAGACGTCAGTATTTCTGTGGCTGTACTCTCAACTTTACTGATGAGGAAACAGGCACAAAACTGGGTCACTTGCCAAAGATCATATCACATGGCAAGTGCTACAGCCAGGACTGAAAGCTAGGTAGCCTGGCTCAAGAGACATGCTACACCTGACCCCTGCAAGGGAGTGATTATAACCAGTGGCTCTATTTTAGCTGAGCAGAAGTGGAAGCCCAGAGGGGAGGACCAGAGAAAAGCAGTATGGATCAAATGGATTGTAAGTCTCATAAGAACTGCAAACAGAGGAAAGTTAAACTGAGGTACCAAAAACATTACTGTGGCAAGAGGAAGAGCTCCAGTTACTTGCTGTGATAAGAGTTAGTTATCACTCATGGGTCTGAATAAATGAGTTAAGTAGAAGGAAAGGTCACCAGATGTGCAATTAAAGAATGGAGATCAGACTGTGGGCAAGACCATCATTCGAAGACAGTGAAACTACCAAGGCCATTGACTGTGACCCCAGACAAGTTACTAATCATGCTGGTCTCCAATTCTTCTTTTTAAAACACACATTATTACATATTTTTCACAATTCTGTTTTTTTTTTTTTTTAAACAATGCCTACCACAGGCTGTGACACTCAAAATTACTGCAATTGTTTTCATGCGTCTCCCATGCATTCCTCAATTCACTCAAATCTAACTTCTGGCCCCACCGCTTCAAGCAGACTACTCTCCCGGGTCACTTATGACCTCCAAGTTGCCAAAACCAAAAGTCATGTTCCTTGTTTTCATCTTACTTTTTTGCAAGTAGCAGATACACTTGACCCTTTCCTTGTCTTTGAAACTTTTTTCTTCTCTTGGATTCTTCCTACTCAAAGGTTGCTCCTTGACTGCCTGACCTTTTCACGACTCAGTCTTCACATGGTATATATAGTACCCCAGGTTTCAGCCCTAAGCCCCATTCCATTCCATTCTCACCCAAGTTCCTCAATTCTAGTAGCATATAAGGGATAATTTAGGCACTTGGGCTCAACTTCATCAAGACTGGGCACTGAAAAAGGTCGAGGCAAGATGATCTCATCCATCCCCATGGACTGGGGTCAAACATACATGTGGCTTGTCATGTCTCTGCTGCTGCTAAGTCGCTTCAGTCATGTCCGACTCTGTGCGACCCCACAGACGGCAGCCCACCAGGCTCCCCCGTCCCTGGGATTCTCCAGGCAAGAACACTGGAATGGGTTGCCATTTCCTTCTCCAGTGCCGGAAAGTGAAAAGTGAAAGTGAAGTTGCTCAGTCATGTCCAACTCTTAGCGATCCCATGGACTGCAGCCTACCAGGCTTCTCCATCCATGGGATTTTCCAGGCAAGAGTACTGGAGTGGGGTGCCATTGTCTTCTCCGTGTCATGTCTCTAACCCCAGCCAAATTTCCCTCTGGAGTTGAAATTCATAGCAAATCTTGTCATTTCCACCTGAATATTTAGTAGGCGTCTTAAATGTAAGTCTTTGAGTTCCCACCCCAATCCCTAAACCTGCTCCTCTCCCAACCCTCCATGTCTCAGCAAAGAACATGGTGTTCACACAAGTTATACAACTCAATCTTTGATTTCTCAACTTCCCCCACTACAACTCATCATCAGCTCGACCCTTCCAACCATATCGCAAATCCCTCCAACTCTCTTTATATCTCTACTCTTACTTCCCTGGTCAAAACTTCAACTCCTGAAACTGTTGTGCAAGCCTCACTTCTCTTCATACAATCTGTTCTCCAGAAAGCAAAGTAACCTTTCCAAATCATAAAAGAAATACTTTTTCTGCTCTGCTTAAAAGCCCCCAAAAGGCTTCCTATTTTACAATGAAAATCTCCAGCTTATTACAAAGCCCTACAGGCCCTGGCCTCTTGCCTAACTCTAATCCCTCACTCTGTTTCCCCTCACCTACTAGAACAATATAACAGGCCTTTTTTGATTCCCACCTACTTTTTGATTCCCTCACCTACAAAACAGGCCTTTTTTCATTCCCAAAGCACACCCCTGAAAGTCTTTCCTTAAAGAAAACACTCTCCCCATCTGAGTGCTTATTATTCAGATCTCAGTTTAAATGTCACCTTATTTAGAAAGGTCTTCTGTGACCAGTCAATTTAAAAGTAGCCACCTAGTCATGCACTATCACATTACCTCACCCTATTTCAATTCTCTACATAACTCTTACCATTATCTGGTTTTGAAACCTTGTTTTTCAACTGATTTACCCCACTATAACGTACGCACCATGACAGCAGGACCTGACATTTTCAGTTAGCATTCAACCAATATTAAATAAATTAACATGCAAAGATTGAGGGATCGCTGACTTGGCAATTCACCAAAAATCAGTTCATTCAAAAGATCTTTACCAAATTCTTGTTGCTGTTGTTTAGTCTCTAAGTCATATCCGACTCTTTGCAACCCAATGGACTGTAGTCTCCTCTGTCCATGGGATTTCCCAGGCAAGGATACTAAAAGGGGTTGCCATTTCCTTCTCCAGGGGATCTTTCCCGATCCAGGGATCAAACCCACATCAGCTGCATTGGCAGATGGATTCTCCACCACTAAGCCACCTGGAAAGCTCCCTTAAATGCTTCCTGTGTGCTAAGCACAGAGACAGCAAAGGTCCAATGCAAGCCATGCCAGGTTTCCCAGGTACTTCCAGTATTCTGTTTTACTAAAATACCTTAGTTTTACCTCTGTGATATAGTATTTTAATATGTTAACTACTTAAAAGGTTTTAATAATCTAGGAAGCTTTCATAATAAGGCACTAACTCCAGCACAACTCTATTATAATACAATCAGTGACAATGGGAACAATGTGCTAAAAAATGATGGCTAGTAAATCCTATATACAAAACTAGTACTCAAGCAGTATTTTGCAGCACAAATATATCACAAAGTGAGATAATTATTTGCAGATTACTGTACAGAACATCAAATACACTGTCTATACTAAAACTACTGTACTTTACCAACTGTCTTATCAAAAACTTCCAATGTATACACATAGCTTTGTTGTGACTTATGTAGTATTTCAGCTTGTGCATTTAATGTCTCACCTCCAACTTCCTGTTGTTTTCCCCCCAGTTATTTTATAAGGGGATGAATTATTATTGTAGTAATAATAGACTTCTGTAATGGTTAACACTAAAGGCAGTGCAAGGTAATGGCCAAGTAAATGGTACAAAATGGCAATGTTAAGAAAGTTTCACTGGTTTAAAAAAAAAAAAGGCAGGGGAGGACTTTCAACATTCAAAAACTAAAGCAAATATGAACATCTTAAAAACAAATCCTCTTGCTTTTTCTACTGTGTCCGTCTCCTACACTAGTCACCGATTGAGCTAAGACTATCTAAACACATCTGCCCAAAAGCCCCAGACCACGTCGCCCATGTCCTTGCACTCCTCTGGTTCTGCCAGTCGAAGCTCACTGATCATTTACTTGTGGAGCAAATGAATCACTCCCATGGTTCCTCTTATCTCTCAGTCCTCTTTCACTCATTTTTGCGCCTACTCCTCTCAAGCTCACAAGAGTTTCTACACCAGCCATTTCAAGTTACTTAAGTAATTTAAGGTTTCTTAGTTACTTCTAGGTAAAAAATCAAACCTCTGAGTGGCCAACATAGAGGTTTCATAGACCAAAATCTGTTCATTTTATGTGAACCTCCCTAAAAGTCTCACTAAAATCCTATTTTCTCCCTTTATTTTAGATTTATTTTCCTAATATCCTTGGCTATCTAGTTTTCACAAACAGGATACTTACAGTCTGCCGATAATTATATAATTTTCATTGCTTCTTTTCTTACTGGAATGCTCTCAAATACGGTATTAAAGATAAACGATAATTTAAAAATCACTATAAAGATGCAATTAAAATAGCTCTAATGTTTTTCCCATTTCTGAAATTTAAGTCCATTAAAGTAAAAACCCACAAGTCATTTTAAAGTAAATGTTCCAGAATATCCTGATTAAATGTTTTCATTTCTTGTCCCAGACTAACAATGTTAGGTTTTACCTTTATATAAACAGTAGCACAATTATACTTGGACAAACAGCAACAAAAAACTGAAGCAGCAACTCTGTAACTAAGCTTTCAGAAAATCTACCTCCAGAAATATATGTTTATAATTCATATAAATAAACTGGAAAATAGCAACATAGCTAATTATCTATACAAACACAAATAGTAACACAGCTAATTATCTATACAAACACAATATTGGCTCTAAGATAATGAATGGGTAAAATGCCTAAATAGCAATACAAATCTAGTAGAACATAAATATTTCAGTGGAGCTGTAGAAAGTCACTGCATATCTTCAATAAACCCAGAAATATAAAACACACACACACACACCCGCCCACCCCCCCCCCCCAAACCTTTAGGTTTCAAAGATTCTGGAACTAATTGTGAATACCAGTTGGTAAAGTTCCTGCAGCACCAACATTACAAAAAACTAAAGTCAATAGCTATTTTATGGAAAATTTTGGCTGAAAACATTAAACAGTTGCATGTTCACTTCCANACCCCCGCCCACCCCCCCCCCCCAAACCTTTAGGTTTCAAAGATTCTGGAACTAATTGTGAATACCAGTTGGTAAAGTTCCTGCAGCACCAACATTACAAAAAACTAAAGTCAATAGCTATTTTATGGAAAATTTTGGCTGAAAACATTAAACAGTTGCATGTTCACTTCCATCCTTTAACGTATAAGTACACAATCAGCAGTAAAGGAATATTCAGGAAGAATTTGATGTTAGTGATACCAATCCACAGGTGTTGTCAGTTTTGAGGACACTGAATGTCTCATTGAAACTTGGTATCTCTTGCACCTTTTAAGAATTTATCATGTAGCATATTTACACATATAATTAAGTGCCTTGAACTAAAATCATTTTGTGCCACAATTTCAAAAAGCTTGGGAAATACATTTTTAAAATAATTCAAGATGTAGAAAACTTCCTCACTCAAAGGTACCCATTGATTAATAATGGATTCCATTTACTGACCACCAATTAAATACTATTTAATCTTCACATCTTTGTAAAACAGCTACATAGCAAATTAAGTTAGAGCAGCAAATGGGAGCTCAGGTTTATTTAACTAACCAACACCAAGTAGTCCTGTATGGATGTGAGAGTTGGACTATAAAGAAAGCTGAGCACCTAAGAATTGACGCTCTTGAACTGTGGTGTTGCAGAAGACTCTTGAGAGTCCCTTGAACTGCAAGGAGATCCAACCAGTCCATCCTAAAGNTTTAACTAACCAACACCAAGTAGTCCTGTATGGATGTGAGAGTTGGACTATAAAGAAAGCTGAGCACCTAAGAATTGACGCTCTTGAACTGTGGTGTTGCAGAAGACTCTTGAGAGTCCCTTGAACTGCAAGGAGATCCAACCAGTCCATCCTAAAGGCAATCAGTCCTGAATATCAGTGGATGAACTGATGCTGAAGCAGAAACTCCAATACTTGGCCACCTGAAGCGAAGAAATGACTCAATGGAAAAGACGCTTGACGCTGGGAAAGATTGATGGCAGGAGGAAAAGGGGACAAAAGAGGATGAGATGGTTGGATGGCATCACCGACTCAACGGACATGAGCTTAAATAAGTAAGCTCCGGACAGGGAGGCCTGGCATGCTGCGGTCCATAGGGTCGCAAAGTCGGAAACCACTGAACTGAAGATCCCCGACATCCACCGAAATTGAATCAATTATTTTGAAAAATACAGACGGGCAGAAAGTTGCTGCTGTAAATACAGCACTGTGACAACCTCAAAAGGTGTACAGACTCACACTTCCAGAACACAAGAAGTAAGTTTACACTGATTTTTAGATCTTGGCATAAAGTTGTACTGATTTCAACACAGTGGCTTTTTGCAGTCACAATTACAGAGGATGACATGAGAATTTAACACGTGAAGTTCGAGTCGTTCAAGAGTTTACAGAAGAGATTCAGAGTTTTTATTTTCTTTATTTCTCCTCTGAAAGGCTATTATTTGGGGGTTGGGTGCAGACACCGGGAACTTGCTAATCTGGAGTTAAGTTTGCGCCTGGATTTATTGGAAAGGCTCTAATGCAACAACCTTCACCACCAAAAGGGCCTCGAAGTGCAATCTACGTATAGGTGTGGGCTGGGTGGCGGGAGAACTGCAGTGAAACGACTCAAGATTTATGCAAATAAAAGGGTCACCAACTCTGCGACGAAGTGGCAAAAAATGCATTTTCACCACCCCTCACACTCACACACTGCGGCTGACGGAACCTGCTACCATTTTATTTANACTTAGGATAATTTCTTCAACGTTCATCCATGTTGCAGTATGTATCAGAATTTCCTTCCCTTTCAAGTTTGAGTAATATTTCATTGGAAAAGACCTTGATGCTGGAAAAGATTGAAGGCAGGAGGAGAAGGGGACGACAGAGGATGAGATGGTTGGATGGCATCACCTATTCAATGGATGTGAGTTTGAGCAAGCTCCAGGAGATGGTGAAGGACAGGGGAGCCTGGTGTGCTGCAGTCCATGGGGTCACAAAGAATCAGACTTGACTGAGCGACTGAAAAACAGCAACAATATTCCATTATTTGTATATACCACATTTTGTTTATCCATTCATCTGCCAAGGGACATTTGGGTTGTTTCTGGGTTTGTCTGTTGTAAATAATGCAGTGAACATAGGTGTGCAAATATCAGTTCAAATCTCTGCTTTGAGTCCTTTTGGGGATACAACCAGAAGTGGAATCACTGGATCAAATGGTAGTTATATGTTTATTTTTTTTACGAACTACATGCTGTTTTTCATAGTGGATGCACCATTTTACATTTTTATCAGCAGTGCACTAGGGTTCCAACTTCTCCACATCCTTGCAAAACCTTTTTTTTTAATATTAGACATCGTAATGGGTTTGAAGTGGTATCACATTGTGGTTTTGAGTTGCATTTCCTTAATGCTTAGTGATGCTGAACATCTTAATCACGTACTTTCTGGCCATTTGTATGTCTTCTTTGGAAAAACGTCTGTCCAATATGTCTTCACCCATTTTTGAATTGGGTTGTTTGTTTTTTTGTCATTGCATTCTGAGTGTTCCCTATATACTCTGGATGTTAATCCCTTGTCAGATAAATGAGAGCAAATATTTTCCATGTGAGTTGTCTTTTTATTCTAGTAATAGTGTCTGTCTTAGTCCATTTTGACTATTGTAACAAAATTACCATAAACTGAGTAGTTTACAAACAACAGAAATTTGTATTTCATCACTCTGGAGGCTCGGAAGTCCGAGATTAAGGACTTCAAGGGTCAAACAGCTTCAGTGTCTGGGGAGGGCCCACTTCCTGGTTCATAGATGGCATCTTCTTGCTGTGTCCCTACGTGGGGAGGGAAGGGATCTCTGTAAGGGTACTGATCTGAGTCATGAGGGCGTGCCATCGTGACCCCATCACCTCCCAAAGGCCCACCTCCTAGTAATATCATCACCTTACAGGTTTGGATCAACATACGAATTTTGAGGGACACAAACGTTCAGACCATAGCAGTGTCCTTTGATGTACCAAATTTTAAAAACTTTAATGACGTCCAATTGGTCTAGTTTTTGTTTTATAGACTCTGCCTTTGGTGGCATATCCAAGAAATTATGACATCCAGTGTCATAAAGCTTTCCCCTGTTCTAAAAGTTGTATAGTTTTAGATCTTACATTTTGGTCTTTGATCCATTTTGAGTTAATTGTATATGGTGTTAGGTAAGAGTCCAGTTTCATTCCTTTGCATGAGGATGTTAGATATTCATTTTTATTACATTTGATGGTTTTCCTAAGACCCTGTGAGGACAGCACTGTCTTATAGTCCTTTATATCCATTATAGTACCAGGCATTTAACAAGAGCTTAATGCACTTAAAAAAAATGCTTTGTGGTTCCTGACTATTGAATCAGAAGTATTATTCTGCCTGCACCTTATTGTAGAACCTAGTGCATAATTGGCATTTAAAAAATGTTTATTAAATTAAGGAATTAAATATATACTTATTCTGAAGGATCTCATGGTCAAAAAAGTTATCCTTTCAATTAAGTGATACTGAGAAGATTGGAGAATCAGTAAATTATTATAAATGTTGTATTGCATAATACATATATATATAAAGAGAATGACATAAATAGCAAAAATAATTTCCATAGCCACCTTCAAAACAAATACTTAACTTCCATTTTGAAGAAGATGAACTCTAACTAAGAATTCATCAATTTTTTTCTCCTTGAAATCTTTTTTAAATAACCCAGTTTTTTTTTTTTTTAAAAAAAGGCAAACATAAGAGTTCTGGAAAACCAAGAAGATGATGTGATAGTTACACAAAAATGTTCCCAGTGAACCGGCTCATTGGTATTTAGGTCCTTGTATGGTTCCCCTCCTATACTGAAGTTGGACTTCAGCCAGCAGAATCCCAAGAGTGGGGCTGGACCATTTTGTATCTAAGCCTGTGATACATAGATTTTGTATCCATAGCATCTGGAAATGGACTGACAAACAAACACAAGTAGATTTTTCTGAGTTCCAAGCTCAGAGCAGAGGTAATGCTATCAAGAGTTAGCCTTGGGGAAAAAAAAAAAAAAAAGAGCTTTGAGATGCAAAGAATTGGGTGGGGTTGTGAACTGAAGGACCTCAGGATGTTGGAGCCTTGACTTGGCAAAGGTGTGCTGGCTGAGGGTGGAATTTGCTCCTCCAGCTCCTGGATGGGGCAGTATAGTTTCAAGGCTTCATTGCCCCTCCAGGTTACCATGGTGAACTGATCATGTCAGAAAAGTCCAGCATGTCACTTTCACAGTAACCACCTGCAGTATCCCTAATATCCCAGGAAAGAGGCTGGAATGTTTGGCAATTTTTTAAGGGTGGTGGGGAGGGTGGAGCACCCCATTCTTTGGTGGAGCAAATAATTTGGAGAGCTCCATTTATCTTGAGAGAGTTTCCAAACTGTTTCTAGGGAGGTAAGTAGTTGAAAATATTCAAAGAGCAAAGGTTAAAGCTTCCTGAGATTGATCTCACCAAATGAAGCAGGATGTGAAAACAAACAAAAAACACAACAGGAGAGAGCATTTAGCCAGTGTAATAATAACAGCTGTCACTTACGCACCATTCACTACATACTGAAGGCCATTGCCCCCGTTCACTCACAACCTCACAGAAAATGATGACAAAGAGAGCAGCAGCCGTCTGACCCCAGGGTTTTCACTATTAACCACTAGTCTATATGAACAGAAGGTGATCAAAGTCACCATTTCAGATCAATGGGAGAAGGATGTTTCAATAAGAGTAAATTTGTACTGTAGTTATAGAAAGGGGCCAGTGCTCCAGCCGTACTTCATTCTTGAAAAGATTGAGCAGAATTCAAATGAAGACAAAAAGAAACCATGTGTTCTGTTAATATCTCTAGTTAATAAAGCACACTTACAAACTGATAAGAAAAAGTCTAATAGAAAGTTTGCCAAATGATATGGACAGCAATAAACAAAAGCACAAGTGATACCATTAAAATATGATGCAGTGATACAGTGTTAGGAAAATATATTCATATAATTTACGTATCATAGTCCTGGTTCCGTAGGGAGATAAACAACCGCTGTCGCCGCCACTGCAATAAATACGTGCACATACAGACAGAACGATGACTTGAAGAGAAGAAAAGAACCAGGATGTTCACAGTGGCCCAGGGTAATGACTTGCAATTTATAAATGTGTTTTCATTTTCCCAAAGTTTCAATAAAGAACCTTTATTTAGAATTAGAAAAATAAGCCACGACACAAATTATTTGAACATTTGTGAGTTAAGTTTAAAACGAAAATATTATACTTACATGTTTGTTGTTAAGCTTAATTTCTTAGACCACAGTACTTGTTTAAAACCCATAGAGTGGACAACCCAGAGTGCACCCTGATTTATACCGTGTACTCTGGGTGATAATGATGTGTCCGCGTAGTTTTATTGGTCATAACAAGTGTACCTCTGGAGTACAGAATGTCCATAGTGGGAAAGTTGTATGTGGGAGAGGACAGGGGATATATGGGAACTCTGTACTTCCCATTCAATTTTGCTGTGAGCCTGCAACTACTCTAAAAAAAACTAAGTTCACTATTTAAAAAAAAAGAACATAGCAGCCATAATGATGTCAGGCATAGAATTTCTTTAAGGACGAAATTTTGTAAATACCCTTTATTTAAATTTGGCATAAATTTGGCAGGTTTCTGTCCCTCAATGCCAAAAGTATGGTTTTTCACACGGTTAGCGTATCCATTTATGAGGGGCAAACCATTATTTTGAGATATAAGACCAATGACTATTTATTATTTAGAACGCCAGTTCCGTCACCGGGCTGGAATACTTGTATGGACACAAGCAACGTCTCTTCTTTGTGAAATCATGGGAAAAGGCTATGTTATCAGAAGGCTGCCTGGAGAACCTGAAATTAGGGGAAGTAGGAACTAGTGTTATGACTTGATTATTTATAATATTTCTCAAAGTATGAGTCCATTGACTACCTATATCGGTCTCACTAAGGATGTTCACTAAGATGGAGGTTTTTAAACACTAACCTAGATTTACTCTACCAAAATCTCCAGGTATGAAGTCAGAGTCTGCACTTTTAACAAGTATCCAAGATGATATTTATGTGCATGGAAGTTTGGGAACCAGGGGTACTTGGTTCCAGTGCAGCAAGGAAAAAGGGTAGCGGTGACTTCAGAAGTCTTTGCCGATAGAAAATTAACAAGTCAAAAGCGTTGCTAAGACTGACTTCACTAAATCTACTGATACGGAATCGCTTAGTCGTGTCCGACTCTTTGCGAATCCGTGAACTGTAGCCTACTAGGCTCCTCCATCCATGGGATTGTCCAGGCAATAATACTGGAGTGGGCTGCCATTTCCTTCTCCAGGGAAAATCTGATAGAGCCCTGCTAATCCACAGTTCTGACACTGCTTTTCTGTGACTCCTTGATGTTCTTAACTTCATTCGATTGCTGTCAAGTCATGGGAGAACGTCATTCTTCTTTCACTGTATGTCACTGCCCAGATTTATTATATATTTTTATATATATCTATAGAAGCATACTTGCATACCAGTGACAATGTCATGAGTTTTGACAGATGTAGATATATTAACCAGTACTGCCCCTGAGTATACCTTCACCCTACGAGGTTCACTGTGGTCTCTTCCCTTCTCTCCCGGCCCCTGTCCATCCTGGCAACCACTATTATGATTTCTTTCCCTGCAGATCAGTTTTGCCTGTTTTATAATTCCATAAAATGATGTACTGACTATGAGGGAGCACCATAATTTTTACAGAAGACAGTGACACTCATTTTTCTAAGTTCTTTCAAGAGAAGCCACTCTAGATTCTTACAAAACTCCAAAACATTTCAATTTGTGTTGGTAAAGGTGGAATACCTTAAGTAAGATTTCTTGGCCTCAAAGTATAAACAGTATCCCACTAAGGATGTTAGAAACTGTCCTTCTGTAATTAGTTAGCTAGTTTTAAAATCTTGAATTAGACACATTTTAATAGTTAAAAACACTCTGATAGTGAGAGTATGCAGATGACCCAAATGGAATCAATTCTTCTGATCTAAGACAATAATATCCCCAATCTCCTAGAAGAATCTGAAGATCAACTTGCTAACTTAGGAAGAAGAAAGAGAGTGTTCAGACAGGCCAAAGAATGCGACTTGAGCCACAGACCATAGGCAACCAAGTTTGATCCCACATCAGATTCCAAAAGGGATCAGTAACATCTTCCCCAAACTTGGATTTCAACATCTACTGACCCATTTCTGTCTTTTCAGTCCCACAATTACAATCTTTCTCGTGGCCCAAAAGAAAACTCTGAGGATGAGTACATCCTTTCTGCCATCCGTTACACAGTTCCTTTGGTCCCATAACACGTTCTGTGGTCCTTACCAGTTTTGCGTGCTTTGATTGTGCCGAGACTTTAACATTCTGTTTCTATTTGTGTGGTTCTGTGTCACTCTTGTAGAGTTATCACTTGCCTTCATCTTTTGGATGTCCCTTCTATATTCTAGTTTAAAGGGTTCTGTGCCATCACCCTAATTTGTTTAAGAATCTCCCCGCCTCTTTTCTCTTCATTGGAATTGCCCCAAGTCATGCTTCAGAGCACATCCTGGTACTATCTTCTTTTGGAAACTTGTGGAATTATGCTTATTTTTTAAAAAAATATTTTAAAGTCGAGCTTCCTAAAGTCCACTATCCACTTTTTATCGAGCTCATCCTTGTCTTCCCCTGAAGATGACATGGTCTCCCAGGGTCTCATCCCTTCATCTCTGACAAATGGCTTCTTCCCACTGGTTGGAATCAGTCAGAGCAGAGTTATTTTTATTCCTTCCTCTACCATCCAGGATGTGAAATTGTTGGGAAGGCAAGTGAAAACCTCTGCTTTTATCTGAATGAAATATCCAGAATGGTATCCCCAGCGTGCATGCTCTGCCAATTCTGTGGCTTTCCTCCGTGGGTCTCAGCTCAGTTTCCATAAAAACCTCACTTCTGTTCCTCTCTCCTTTCATCTTCATCCAAGTGTTCAGGGATCCCTCTGCCTCTGCTCTTATCACAGCATACAGTGCTGCTCTGTCTCCTCTCCACGGGTCTTTTGTGCACAGCACACCTTTCTATCGCTGGGTTCCCATGGACTGGTTCCACCCCGCCAACTCTCCCGGTGTCTGTGAGGTCTTGTTTGTCATGCTGTGCTGTAATCTCAAGGTTACTTACTATGTTCTGGGTATGCTATCTGGACATCTGCTGCCTACGTTTTGTTTCTGATGTCCTTCCCAATTGTTTTCTCATTGAATCACTCAGCGCCTCCCTCACCGTTTCCCCCACTGCTGAAATCCTTCCCAGGCCCTCCTTCATGTCATCTATGGAAACCCATTTCATTTTATCTAGGTGGTTTTTTTTTTTTTTTTTTTTTCCCTTCCCATCTGTTTTCCATTTACAGCCCTTTTGGCCAGATGAGTTGGTCTCTGACTAAAGACATTCTTTTCAGGCTTTGAAAAATGTTCTCCATTCTTAGTCAAATATCCATCATTCCTACATCTAATGCTTTAGCCCTGAAATGAAAATTTGCACCAACTGTGTACCCAGTCATTCATTTTTTTCTTGTATCATATTTTTATTCTCTGCATTGTGCCCTAAGTCTTTTGTGTTCCAAAATTCACAGCCTCTTGAGATGTTTCCATACGCTATTTTGGTGGCTTTTCATTTCCCTGTAACTTGGCAGTTGATAGTTTGACCAGCCTCAGCAGGCTCTGCCATATGCTAGATTCATATTCCATGAAGATAACTCCCCTTCCGGCATGACTTGATTGTGTCAATTCAGACATTACCATATCCCTCGCTGGGAGTCCCAGAATTCCAGTGTATGACTTTTCCTCCATAGCTTTACCATCCTCTGTGGGAAAGGAATATCAGAGGTGGTGCAGAGTAGTAAAAAGGAGGCTTGCTCTGCCACTTGTTACTGGGCAGCTAAAGAGGACACTGGGCTTTCCAGGTGGTGCTAGTGGTAAAGAACCCACCTGCCAATGCAGAAGACGTAAGAGGCACAGGTTCGATCCCTGGGTTGGGACGTTCCCCTGCAGGAGGGCATGGCAATCCACTCTAGTATTCTTGCTTGGAGACTCCCATGGACAGAGGAGCCTGGCGGGCTACAGCCCATAGGATTGCAAAGAGTTGGACACTACTGAAGCAACTCAGCACACAAAGAGGACAGATAACTGGGCTTCCCTGGACATCCAATGGTTAGGACTCCATGCCACTTCATGGAGCATGGGTTCGATCTCTGATCGGGGAACTAGGATCCTGCATGCCACGCGGCATGGCCTAAAAAATATAAAAGAGTGCAATAACTAAAGCAAGTAGTTAACTTTCCAAGCCTCAGCTTCTTTATCCTTTAAGTGGTAATAGAATACTGACCTTTCTGGGTTATGATGATGATTTAATAAGATACTATTTATGAAAACACTTTGTACATTCAAAGTAACACAAATACAGACTTCAAGAATAGTCATTGGGTAATTTCATTTTCCTAGAACCGGCAGAGCACATGCAGCAGGCTTGAGAGGTTGCTCAGTATTTACTCCAGCCTTGTATTAACTCAAATATCGAGTGCCTCCTAGGAGCAAGGTTCTCTAAGAAGAAACAGAGGCAGGTGCATACAACTCGGCGGTGGAGTTCTCAGCCAGGAGGAAACTGAGTTTGGGCATGCGTCCTTTCCCCAGAGGACTGTGGGGGCATCGGGATGGGCTTTGCACTGCTCACAAACATCCGTGTTGGGCCTTATTCTTTGGATTCTAATGCCGTCCTCCACACGTGTTCCTGAGCATCCCAGAGGTCATCCCAGAGAAGAATCTGCTCTTTTTCCAGAACCCTGGGCAGTTTGGGCCTCTGCTCATGCAGGCCCCATCCTCAGCTAACTTCATCTGGGAACTGGCCATAATATCCCCTTTTCCACCCTAATCATGATGGAATGGCCTAGCTCTCTAGTTAGTGTGTAGGACCATCATAAGAAAAACCACCCACAATAACAGTACCTATGGTTCTCATGTCCTGAATACCTACCACGTGTCACATAGTCTACTAGGCTCTGTACAGACATCACTATTTTTCAACCATTAAAAAAAACTATCGCTCCCCTAAGGAGCCATTTACTGTTTTTCTAAATATCCCCTTCATGAAATTTTAATACCAAAGACATACAGTGTATTTGTTTAAGTTTTATACGTATGTAAGTATTATCTATACATTATAAGTAAAAAGAGATTTTTTTTCATCCCCTCCCTTGAGAACCAATTTTCACCCCCTTGAGGATATTATGCTAATTGAGGATGCATTTGATTAATATTTCTAATTTGCATATAGTCTTTCCTCCCCCTTCCCATAATCATTCCCTGAATAATTTCTAAACTGCTCAATCTCTGAACCTTTTACACAACCACTGGCCCCTGAGAAAGAAACCTTGCTGTGGCGGTAACAGGAAGCAGTCCATTTGAGGAAAGGCCACATTTCCGCAGCGAGCCCAGCCCCCAGGTCAAGCCTGCACAGACCCTGGTTTGACACAGTCCTGTGGGCCCTCTCGACTCACACTCACTTCTTCGTGATCTCCTCCTCCAGGATCTTGAATGGGACACTAGCCATTCCTCATGAGAAACCCAAGGCGGACACACAAACAGCCGCAGTTTTCCTACTGTCCGCTGCCAAGTTTCCTGAGGGCCCAGCTGTTGGGATAAGATGTTGTAGAATTTTGATGTATTTATTTATTATTATTTAGAATTTATATATAGTATACAGCTCATATATATTATATATAAATTCTAAAATTATATGTATGTATAAAAACCTATGAGAGTTCAGACTTTCTGTAGTGTCCAAGGGCTAGAAAATGTGGCAGTGGGGGAAGGTAGTGTGGAAGGATGGGCGAGAGAGAGAAGGAGAGAGAGGAAAGGAGAGGAGGGAAACCCAGAGGGTTGGAGGTGGGAGGAAAGAGAAAGGAAAGGGGAATAAGGGAAAACGTGCTGGAAAGAGCACGGGCTTTGGAATCAGACAACTAGCTTGTTACTCTGTGGCCTTGGGAAAGTTACTTAAACACTCCAGGTCATTAGTACTTGTTTTCCATGGTCTATGTTGGGTAGGTGGACTTCTCTGGTGGCTCACACGGTAAAGCGTCTGTCTACAATGCGGGAGACCTGGGTTCAATCCCTCGGTCGGGAAGATCCCCTGGAGAAGGAAATGGCAATCCACTGCAGTACTCTTGCCTGGAAAATCCTATGGATGGAGGAGCCTGGTAGGCTACAGTCCATGGGGTCGCAAAGAATCGGACAGGACTGAGCGACTTCACTTTCACTTTCACTTGTTGGGTGTGTACAATACCTGGCATATACAAGGTGCTCCACTGGGTAAGCAATGCCATTCCACATGCACACATAGGTAATAAAAGGAAATCAAGTAAATTTGCCAGTCACTTTTCTCATCTTTAGAAAAGGCTTATGTGAACCAATACAGATGGGCACAACCCCAAGACATTCTGTGAGCACGGCTTCTATGTTTGAGCAAGTAGCATTCTTAATGCCAAACTCCAGAATTTGACCAACTTACTCATCAGCCTCGGGCAATGCCAGAATATGGCCGGCTTCCTTAGGTGGAGGGAGATGCCCTCTGTGGGTGGCTTCTAAGAAGAGGAACAGAAGCAGGAGCTAGGCCGTGCATGATTTCTTTCTGCTCCTAAACTCTCCCCGGAGGGAAGTCAGTTCACCTCCCCCAGGGAGGGATGGGTCAGGAAGCTGAAGAGGCCAGGTGTGTAATGCTGATGACATCCATCCCCCAGGACAAGGTCAATCAGGAAGAGCTGGGGCATGAGCGTCCCACCGTCCAGCCAGTTCTCAAAGTCAGCAGCGGGACATTTGCAGAACTAGGAGAATTAATGGGCCTCTAGAACTGGCCCATTTCAATCCTTTGAACAACTCTCCGAATAAAACATTATATCAGTTTATAAACTTTACTGATATAAAGGGCGTGTAGCACACGACTTATAAACAATAATAAAATATACGATACTCTTTATTTTAAATTCCATATAGCCAGCTGATTCTCACTGAATGCTTTCACTCGTTTTTGCTGAACTCTTACATCCATAGCCAACCTATGGTTGCAGTTCAACCATGATTTGATAAGTGGAGCAATTTCCACCATCCAGATAACAATAGATATAAGTAACTCATAAGTGTAGAAAATATTAAAATTTAGTAAGATTAGGAAAAAGTGATGTTTTGAGTATTTATGGCCTTTGTTTTTAATGTAAGTTAATTTTTTCTGTACATTATTAAGTTTTAATAATGACAGTGTCCAACTTGTAAAAAGCCTACAAATTTATCAGTTGGCACACTATTCAGGAATATCCCACAGTTCTAACTATAATTTTTACAGGTGTGGCAAATTACAGTTTAATCCCCATTTGAGGAAGTATTTGGTTACTAAGTTTAGGGACAGGCCGGTTAGCTGCAGGGATGTTCATGCAGGAAGAATGGTACCCACCAGGGGGCAGTGTGGTTCCAAGTGGTCCCTTACATAGAGAGCCAGAGCCCTTCCTGCCCTTACTAGAGGAAGAAGGGTGTCACGTGTCGGGGAGACTCAGGCTGCCCTCTGGGTGCTGACCAGGGTTCAGTTCAGTTCAGTCACTCAGTCATGTCTGACTCTTTGCAGTCCCATGGACTGCAGCACGCCAGGCTTCCCTGTCCATCACTAACTCCTGGAGCTTGCTCAAATTCATCGTGTCCATCAAGTTGGTGATGCCATCCAATCATCTCATCCTCTGTTGTCCCCTTTTTGTTGACCAGGGTAGCAATCAGGAAACCAAAACAGAAGTCCTGAGGTGGTAAGAGAAGGAGCAGATGCTGAAAGCTCAGCTTCTCTGAACTTCCGTGCTGAATCTCAGAGACAGAGGTTTGGGTTAAGTAGAAAACAATAACTTTAATGCTTTGCCAGGTCAAGGGGGACACAGCAAGCTAACGCCCTCGAAACTACATGTCCCAACTTGGGGAAAATAGACATTTTATAGTAATTGTTCAGAGAGGGTGTGATCAGCTCATAAACATTCTTCTGATGGGTTAGTGGTGAGGTAAGTGGGAGTCAGCGTCGACCTTCAGGTTGAACTGGTCAGGGGTCTGTGGGCTTGTGGGCAGCATACCGTTCACTCCTCCCACCTGGAGGAGTTTTAGTATATATGTAGAAAAGCTTCCCTGGTGGTGCAGAGGTGAAAGCACCTGCCTGCAATGTGGGAGACCTGGGTTTGATCCCTGGGTCGGGAAGATCCCCTGGAGAAGGAAATGGCAACCCACTCCAGTATTCTTGCCTAGAGAATCCCATGAACGGAGGAGCTTGGTGGGCTACAGTCCACGGGTCGCAAAGAGTCGGACACGACTGAGCGACTTCACTTCATTTCAGAAAAGCTCAAAGATATCGTCTTGTGTGTCTTTTGATGGAGAAATAGGACCTTGCCCCACGGCTGCTCTTGACTGTTTCACCCTGGCCTTGCATCCCCTCCTTTCCCTGATTAACAACTGCTTGAATCTGCCAACTCAGGGAAGGCTGTTTTCCTACAATCAAATGAATGAGGAACACCGAAAAGCCTTGTGCCCAGGAGCCCACCAAGCCCTGTGCTGTGTCAGAATGAGGGGAGAAGCCTTCTACCCCTTGCATCCATCTGGCGACAGGACAAGGCCCCTCCAGACCCTTCTCTGGGGCAGGGTTTGGTGGCTGCGGGGGTGGGTGGGAGTGGGACTCACTCAAGTCAGAGGATGAACCTGGGCTCAGGAGCCGAAGCAGGACAGAACTTAATTACCCCAAATGGGGCTCGGGGGCCTGTAGTTGAGAGGGTCAGGGAGGAGAGACCAGTACTAGAAGCAAAGCAGAATTTTCTAGTCAGTTAAACAATTTGGAACCTTGGAGAACTCAAGCAGGATCACAAAAATCCAGTTTCCAGACGGTTCCTTTTGCTCCATACAAGGTCTGTGGTTGAGCTTTTAAGCAGAATCAAGTTACACAGCACCACACATCTATCCACAGGGGCTCTGGTGCGGGAAGTATGTTAGATGTGATTTTTCCTCATTCCATTTTGTACTCTTACAGTCACTTTCTGGAAAGCCCATTTCAGTCTTAAAGGCCTCTTTCAGGAGCTGGGAAGTGTAATGTGTTGGTGACTTACTTTTTCCTAACTAAGATAAATCCAGCTGCCTTAACAGAGCAAAAGCAAAACTGGTACCTGGAAAAATTGCGTTTTCTTACCAGTTTTGGCAGAACTGTCTCTAAAATGTTATAGACTATCCAAATCATTTATATATATATATGTAAATATGTAAGTTTTTGTTTGCATATATATATATAACACATTATATACTTGCAAACTATATATATATGTATATATTTATATATATAGTTTGTCTACACTCATCTTTTAGGAGATTCATATTGCTGACTTATTTTGTTTGTGAAGATCTAGCTTTGTATTCAAACTTAAAAGCCCAGGATTTCAAAAGCATTGTGCTCTTCTCTTTGCTTGCTTCAGGCATAAAATGCTCCCACGCCATAAGATAAAAGTCACTTCATAACTAGTGTATGTGCCTTAGGTCAATAGAAGATCAACAAATTTAGTTTGAGACAACTACCCAACTTCATCTTACATGGCTATTTTTAACAGTTTATGAACACAGTGATTTACTAGAAATAATGAGAAAAAACCAAATTTTTGATGATTAATATCTGTTATAAATTAGTATTGCAAGAGAAGGGGCAGGGGCAAGAGAACATTTCAAGTCTCAGGTGAGTCCCTGGGATGGGCTGCTAACTGAGGGTCCTTGGCTTTGCGTGGGAAAGACTTCAAGAGCAAGTCAAAGTGAAGTGAGAACAGGTTTCTTAGAGAGATACACATTCCATAGGCAGAATGCAGTCTGTCTCTGAAAGTGAGACTGGCCCTAGGGTATGGAGTTGTTAGTTTTTATGGGCTGGGTAATTTTATACTTGAAGGAGTGGGAGGATATAACTATTTTGGGGAAGGAGTGGGGATTTCCAGGAATCAGACCACCGCCCACTGCTTGGCCTTTCATGGTAGGCCTCGGAACTGCCACGGCACCTTTCGGTAAGCCACTTAGCTATCTTGTTACAATGATCAGGTGTTGAGGCTAAAGGTCTCCTGAAAGTCAAATCTTCCATCATCTTGGCCCTAGGGGGTTCTTACCAGTCTTTGATGAATCCTGTTTTTCTCAACAGCTTTTTTCATGGTTGTGCCTGCTGCCTTCCTTCTTGTCTCATGCATTCGAATTGTTAGATTATATATGACAAAACGTGTTCAAAGAGTATCATGTTTCATGTTGAAGAATAAGAAAAACAATAGCTAAAACTAATAAATAGGATCATATATACTGTTTTCAAACTTAAACATATTTTTACAGTGTGTTGTCTTATTTATTATTATGTTTTGTCTGTGAATTGAGGCTTTCAGGATCTGTTCCCCAACCAGGGATTGAACCTGGCCACAACAGTGAAAGCATGGAGTCCTAACCACTAGATCAACAGGGAACTCCTTCTGCAATGCTGCTAAGTCACTTCAGTCGTGTCCGACTCTGCGACTCCATAGACGGCAGCCCACCAGGCTCCCCTGTCCCTGGGATTCTCCAGGCAAGAACACGGGAGTGGGTTGCCATTTCCTTCTCCAATGCATGAAAGTGAAGTCGCTCAGTCATGTCCGACTCTTAGCATGGACGGCAGCCAACCAGGCTCCTCCATCCATGGGACTTTCCAGGCAAGAGTACTGGAGTGGGGTGCCATTGCCTTTTCCATCTTCTGCAATGCATAATTTTAAACCTGTGCAGACTTAGAGAATGTAATGAACCCTCAAACTTTGTTAACTTGTTTCATCTATAGTCTTATATCCCATCAGCACAGCAGTTCATCTCTAAATATAGAACTTAAAAAATATCATACCACTGTTGCATTTAAAAAATAGTGATAAAAAATCCACAGTGACATGTACACCAATGTTCATCACAGCACTGTTTACAATAGCTAGGACACAAAAGCAACCTAGATGTCCATCAGCAGATGAATCAATAAGAAAGTTGTGGTGCATACACACAATGGAATATTACTTAGCTATTAAAAAGAATGCATTTGAATAAGTTCTAATGAGGTGGATGAAACTGGAGCCTATTATACAGAGTGAAGTAAGTCAGAAAGAAAAACATCAATACAGTATGTTAAGGCATTTTTATGGAATTTAGAAAGATGGTAATGATGACCCTATATGCAAGACAGCAAAAGAGACACAGATATAAAGAACAAACTTTTGGACTCTGTGGAAGAAGGAGAGGTGGAATGATTTGAGAGAATAGCACTGAAGCGTTCAATTCAGTTCAGTCGCTCAGTTGTGTCCGACTCTGCCACCCCATGAATCGCAACACGTCAGGCCTCCCTGTCCATCACCAACTCCCGGAGTTCACTCAGACTCGCGTCCATCGAGTCAGTGATGCCATCCAGCCATCTCATCCATGTATATTACCATATGTGAAATAGATGACCAGTCCAAGTTCAATGCATGAAACAGGACACTCAAAGTCGGTACACTGGGAAAACCCAGAGGGATGGGATGGGGAGGGAGGTGGGAAGGGGTTTCTGGATGGGGGACACATGTACACCCGTGGCTGATTCATGTCAGTGTGTGGCAAAAGCCACCAAAATATTGTGAAGTAATTAGCGTCCAATTAAAATAATGAAATTAATTAAAAAATCCATAGTGTCTCTCAAAACTGGTCATTATGCAGATTTTTTCAATCTTACACCCACAGGTGTGTATGCTTGGACTTATAAAGGCAATACAATTCATTGTAATTAATTAATATTTCTCTTGTCTCTTTTAATCTCTAAGTTGTTCCATCTCTTTTTTTTTCCATTTCATTTCTTAAAGATAGCATGTTCTTTAACATAATATTTCACAAACATTTCCCTATCATACTACAAGGCTTCATAATATTCTACTGTGTGGGTGTTCCATAGTTTATTTCCAAAATCCTCTAATTGTTGGATAATTAATTGTTTTGAATATTTTTCTAATATTCAATTTCCTGCGCTCAAAACCCTAACACATATATTTTTGGAGAACTGCTTGATTGCTTATTTAAGAAAAATTACTGATTGAAAGAGTCACACTCTCTTCATCTCAGTCCTTTTCCACATGGCTTGCTTTACTTTTAAAGATCTGCTTTGGAATTTTATGTAAATTTATACTTTCCAAAAACTGAGGTTTCCTGCAATAAATTTTGAAAGAATTTCTTACTGTATGGTAAGACTCAGTATTCGGTAAACAGGGTCTCATTACAAAAGGGTTAGGGAGAGATTTATGACACAATGACTACACAGGTGTTCAGTCAAAGAGCCTGTTGAACTGGAAGGTGTCATGTGTCCTCAAGAGCCCACCCCTCTGGCTGGATGAGTCACTTTAGTTTGATCAGAAAATATCACCCTCTTATATGATTGATGAACAACCCTGAGCCTGCAAACAGAATGCCTTGGAAAAGGTGTTCATTCCTTCTTCGATGGCTATGCTCAAACTGTAAGGCTACAGCAAAGTCTAGTCTTCAGGAAGGAATGTGAGCAGTTGTTATCACCACAGGCTAAGATTCCATGACTTCCTTTGAAAGCTCTCAGGAATTCAATGTGAGGTTGGATGAACGAAAAGGGGGCAAAGAGGAAACAAGATCAGCCATGAGTCGGTAATTATTGTAGCTAGTGATGGGTACCTGGTGATTCATTCTACTGTTCTCCCTCCTTTGGGATGTGTGTGAAAGTTCTTGTCTGTAATAAAATTTCAGAAATTCTCTCAGAGCAATACGGCCATCCATGGGTCCAAGTACAGCCCTTGAAACAAGTATGAGTGAATAAGATTTCATGATAAATTATGATGGAGTGTTTTTAAAGTCATAACAATTGTTGGAGAAATTTCAAACAATATTCTACGTGAGTATGTACCACTTTTCACTTTTATTTCTTGGAATAAGTGAATAATATAGGAGTATTTTACAAAGGAAAATTATTGTGGCCCCTTGCTAATGATGCTGGAAGATTCTGTCATACTCTTTGTTAAGCAAACCACTCAAAAACAGCAAAACAAAACTTTGCAGTCAGGAAATTCTGATGAATTTGTATAATCTGGCTTATAAAAGGTGCTGAAAATACTTATTGCTGAGTTGCTAAGTTGTGGCTGACTCTTTTGTGATGCCATGGACAAGAATACTGGACTGAGTTGCCATTTCCTCCTCCAGAAGATCTTCCTGACTCAGGGATCCAACCCATGTTTCCCGCACAGCAGGTGGATTCTTTACTGCTGAGTCACTAGGGAAGACACTGAAAATACCTAGGTGTTTGGTGTGCCAAATTGAGATTCATGAGATAATACTGATTTTTTTTTTCTCTTAAACTTCTTTAGGAAGTCAGGGATTCCAGAAGACCTCCTACACAGTAAACAGTCACGAAGAGCAGCTGTAGGAAATAAAGTGTCTAAAATTTTAATTGTACAATTAATCCCAAGTCCTGGTGGAATAAATTTCAGACATTAGAATGCTTACATTAGTTATTCGGATATTTTACCTATCTGAGGCCTCCCCCCCCCCCCCCAGTAGGATTAGGTGTTGAAACACAAAATCAAATCACTTACGCAGCCTCAGTGGTGATACTCTGACATACAGAGGAGAAAGAAGTTTTAATTTATGGGCTGGAAACCGCTAGTAAGCAGCTGCTGCTGCTAAGTCGCTTCAGTTGTGTCCGACTCTGTGCAGCCCCATAGACAGCAGCCCACCAGGCTCTGCCGTCCCTGGGATTCTCCAGGCAAGAACACTGGAGTGGCTTGCCCATTTCCTTCTCCAACGCATGAAAGTGAAAAGTGAAAGGGAAGCCGCTCAGTCGTGTCCGACTCTTAGTGATCCCATGGACTGCAGCCTACCAGGCTCCTCCATCCATGGGATTTTCCAGGCAAGAGTACTGGAGTGGGGTGCCATTGCCTTCTCCGCTAGTAAGCAGCAGGTGGCTGATTTTTAGTATCTCCATACCCTGATAATTACAGTAAGGTTGGTGCTAGTGGTAAAGAATCTGCCTGCCAATTCAGGACTCACAGCAGTCATGAGTTCAGTCCCTGAGCCAGGAAGATCCCCTACTGGAAATGGCAACCCACTCCAGTATTCTTGCTTGGGAAATCCCATGGACAGAGGAGCCTGGCAAGCTACAGTCCATGGGGTCACAAAGAGTCGGACACAACTGAGCATGCATGGACACACCCTGATAATGAAACTAGAAAGCTATAACTCTTAATGGGCATAACTTAGATCTTGGTTATAAAAGACTTCATTTCATAAAAGAATAAAGATTTTATCCCTTCAATTCAGTTCAGTTCAGTCGCTCAGTCATGTCCAACTCTTTGCAATCTCATGAACTGCAGCATGCCAGGCCTCCTTGTCCATCACCAACTCCCCGAGTCCACCCAAACCCATGTCTATTGAGTCGGTGATGCCATCCAACCATCTCATTCTCTGTCATCCCCTTCTCCTNCAAACAAGATGGAGTCAGTCATACTCCCTAGAAAAGCGTCCGGGACAGTTCTCCTTTCAGTCTCCTTATAGTCTTTTAAAAAGCTGTCCTGAAGATGGCGCCTCATGCTTAGCTATGCCATAGCCTGCATCATTTTGTGATTCCATTTGAAACCAAGTCCCTAACAGCTACACAGATTCACAGAAAGATCTGTATGAAATGCTGCCTTGAAATGATATTCCTAAAGTATTAATCTGAATAACTCAAGGAATAATCTGATTAGATCATCTTTAAATTTTCAGTTAGGAAGAGGAGTTACAGGGAAAAATATAGCAAGTGATATTTGGGTTACATGAATAGCCTGTTCCAAAAACTAAAGTCCATCTGTGACCTTGGCCCTCCTCTTTTGTCCTCTCTTTGCAGTCAGTGGTACCACCGTCTATCACATTGCCAGAGCCAGAAACTTGAATGACATCTTTGATCCTTGTCTCCACTATAAATCTCACAATCAGCAATGCCTCATCCAATCAACCACCCGGTCCTATCTATACTCGTCCATAAATGTCTCTCAAGTGTCTGCTGTCTCTCCATTCCTTCTGCTGCTGCTGCTGCTGCTGCTAATTTGCTTCAGTCGTGTCCGACTCTGTGCGACCCCAGAGATGGCAGCCCACCAGGCTCCCTCGTCCCTGGGATTCTCCAGGCAAGAACACTGGAGTGGGTTGCCATTTCTTTCTCCAATGCATGAGAGTGAAAAGTGAAAGTGAAAGTCACTCAGTTGTGCCTGAACCTTAGCGACCCCATGGATTGCAGCCCATCAGGCTCCTCCATCCATGGCAGTTTCCAGGCAAGAGTACTGGAGTGGGGTGCCACTGCCTTCTCCGCTCCATTCCTTCTATCACCAGCAAAGTCCCATCCCCTGCTCCCTTGCCATTTCCCTTCTCTCATTCCACTCTCCATCCTTCACCTAGAGTCATCTTTCCAAAGACAGGCTCAATCATGTAATCTCCCTGTTTACAATATTCCATAGCTCCCTAGTGCTGTCAGCTTTCCTGATGGCTCAGTGATAAAGCATCTGTCTTCAATGGAGAAATGCAGGAGACTCGGGTTTGATCCCTGGGTTGGGAAGATCTCCTAGAGGAAGAAATGGCTACCCACTCCCATATTCGTGCCTGGAGAATCCCCAAGGACAGAGAAGCCTGGCAGGCTACAGTCCAAAGGGTCACAGAGGGTCAGCCACGACTGAGCATACAACACTAGTGTGCTCAGGTCAGAGCCAAGCTTCTCTTATAATTTAGTTGCCCCTGCCACTGCCAGCTTCCTGGGCTTCAGCCTGCAGCACTGTTGCGTTTGCCGTTTTGGCCTCGTCCTGATAGATTCCTTCTCAGTTTCTGACCTGTTCACCTCAGGGTTTTCTATTCCTACAGCTGCTGCTGTGCCCCAAGCAACAGCTGCAACTCACCCTCTACACACCCAGAGAATCACCACCTCCATCCACCTACTTCCGACTTATCCTGTTGGTTTCAGTATACACCACCCTTTCCTTTCCTCCAGTAGATTAGGGTCCAGCAATCTATGACTCCATAGCCCCCTGTTCTTTCCTGCCTTTCATAGTCACCTCACTTTAGCATCATCATCTGTGTATTTTCCCTTGCTAGAGGATAAACTGAGAAAGCAAGAAGAGTGCCCGTCCCTAGGCAGCATTCTCTCAGTGACCTATGCGGTCTTGGTCCTCTGCCTCTGCCCCTAACCTCCTGTCCTGACCACCTGTGGGTCTCCCTCATTTCTTTGCTTCTGCCTCCTTGATTATTCCTCTAACCTGCTTTCTCCAGCTTGGCCTCTTTGCTGCTCCTCTGACTTTGCAGGCATGATCCTGCCTTGAGGGCTTCGCACTTGCTGCTCCCTTCATCTAGCATGCACTTCCTCCAGCTTTCTTTGTGGTTCTCTCCCTCACGTGTTAGATTTTTATTCAAAGGCCATATTCTTCATGGAGTCTTTTCTGACCACCCGATTTATCACACACACCCCCAACATTCCAGCCCCTCTCCCGACTCTATTGTTCTCCCTAGCTCTTGTCATTGTCTAGTATACTTCCATGCTTTGTTATCCATCACTCTCNAGTAATGCTTAAAATTCTCCGAGCCAGCCTTCAGCAATACGTGAACTGTGAACTTCCTGATATTTAAGCTGGTTTTAGAAAAGGCAGAGGAACCAGAGATCAAATTGCCAACATCCGCTGGATCATCAAAAAAGCAAGAGAGTTCCAGAAAAACGTCTATTTCTGCTTTTATTTCTTCAAGGGATTCCTAATTTTATGCATAGGGAAACAAAGAATGAACAAGGCTCATAAGCTCATGGTTAGGTTGAAATCATGGTCGGTTGTGATTTACCTAAAGTGACAAAACCTAGAATTCATCCTGGTGACTTGCTTCATAAAACAAGAGAGCATCTTATATTCTGTGAGAAAAGAATGCATTCTCTTCTATCTGCTATTAACAACTGCTCGTTTCTCACTAATACCAAAGTTAGTGTGTGTGTGTGTGTGCTCAGCTGCTCAGTCGTGTTTGACTCTGTGATCCCATGAATTGTAGCCCACCAGGCTTCTCGGTCTCTGGAATTTTCCAGGCAAGAATCCTGGAGCAGGTTGCTATTTCCTTTTGCAGGGGATCTTCTTGACCCATGGATTGAACCTGTGTCTCCGGCATCTCCTGCATTGACAGGTGGCTTCTTTACCACTGGGCTACCTGGGAAGCCCTAATACCAAAGTGCAGTACCACTTCCATTTAGAGTGTGTCCAGAACTGAGTTATAACACAGCAGTGAACAGAAGCCAGCTCGTATCAGTTCTGCCAATACATTTCTTCTGTAACATCACAGGAGTGACTTGAAATCAGACACGGCAGGAGTATTAACACAGAAACAGGCAAACTCTTCAACCAGTACTTGTTATTGTTTAAATTTGGAAAGCCAGTTAGCCATTGTAGCACTTGTTATGATATACATGCTTAATCCTCAAGGCTTTAATATTTATAGTTTCAGCCTATTTCCAGGTAACCACAAAGGCTTATTATAATCTGCTAAGGCATTGAGCATGTCCCAAGTCCTAAAAATGAGTTGGAAAGATTAAATGAGATCATATAAGTGCACAACATCTGATACAAAATATGTGCTTAAAGAGTATTAATTATTTGCATATAGAAGGATTTGTCCAGTGAGTATACATTATTTACAGGGATCTTCATTGGAAGTGGGATCTAATCTAAAAAAAAACTTGACAGGGAATCGCCCAATGGGAATAAAGGCCATTACAGAAAAAATTTTATAGATCACATTTCAACATTTCTTTTTCTGAATTGTCATAAGGTAAGGAAGCCAAAGACAGCACTTTGAACTAATTGGGAGGGCCAAGAAGGCAATTAACTGCCCTCTAATTAAGGTGGTAGTAGCCATCTTCTATTGGAGCGATCAAAAGCTGGAGAATCACTGCCTGTGAGGACATTTGAAGACAGGCCTCACTCAGTGATGACAGCCTTGAAGTTTTGAGCTTACAAAGGCTCTGTCTGCTGGGGTCCAAGAAGAGGAAGGTCCAGATGAATGGAGGACAGTTAACAGTTTCTCAGGAAAGTGGTCACTTGTATTTGGGCATTTGCAGCTACACTTGTGATTTTTTTTTAAGTTTTCATAGGTACAGTAGACCCTTGACTAACGGGGTTAATTTGTGTATAACTTAGAGTCGGCCCTCCCTTTCCCAAGTTTGGCACCTGCAGATCCAACTAACCACAGATCATATAGTACTGTAACACTTACTATTGAAAAATATCCACCCAATTCAAACCTGTGTTGTTCAGGGCTCAACTGTTAACACTTTAAAAAAAGTAAAAAGGAACAGGTAGAATTAGTTTCAATAATATGTTTTATTGAAACCAATGTATATTGAATATTATTACTTTGTTGTTGTTAAATTGCTTAGCTGTGTCCAACTCTTTGGTGACCCCATGGACTGTACCCTGCCATGGGATTTCCCAGGCAAGAATGCTAAAGTGGGTTGCCATTTCCTCCTCCAGGGGATCTTCCTGACTGCAGGATTGAACCTGAGTCTCCTGTATTATAGGTAGATACCTTACCCTTGAGCCACTGGGGAAATATTTATAGAGCTTTCACAGCCTTTTTGGGAGGGTGCAATTCTTCGAAATCTAGCGTGCATGCTCCACTTACTATACCACAGTTTGGATTAGCCGTGTTTTAGTACTCCATAGCCACACGTGGCAGGGCCTCATGTGTTGGATAGCGTAGGGTAGAGGATGAACAACTGGAAGGAAGCAATCTGTCTTTGCACACAGACTGCTCTCTGCAGTGCCTGAAACATAAATGCTGTTCCATAAATGAATGTGGCAGGCAGAATTCTAAGATCACCTCCAAGGATCCNATGCCAGCAAATTTGGAAAACTCAGCAGTGGCCACAGGACTGGAAAAGGTCAGTTTTCATTCCAGTCCCAAAGAAAGGCAATACCAAAGAATGCTCAGGCTACCGCACAATTACACTCATCTCACACGCTAGTAAAGTAATGCTTAAAATTCTCCGAGCCAGCCTTCAGCAATACGTGAACTGTGAACTTCCTGATATTTAAGCTGGTTTTAGAAAAGGCAGAGGAACCAGAGATCAAATTGCCAACATCCGCTGGATCATCAAAAAAGCAAGAGAGTTCCAGAAAAACGTCTATTTCTGCTTTTATTTCTTCAAGGGATTCCTAATTTTATGCATAGGGAAACAAAGAATGAACAAGGCTCATAAGCTCATGGTTAGGTTGAAATCATGGTCGGTTGTGATTTACCTAAAGTGACAAAACCTAGAATTCATCCTGGTGACTTGCTTCATAAAACAAGAGAGCATCTTATATTCTGTGAGAAAAGAATGCATTCTCTTCTATCTGCTATTAACAACTGCTCGTTTCTCACTAATACCAAAGTTAGTGTGTGTGTGTGTGTGCTCAGCTGCTCAGTCGTGTTTGACTCTGTGATCCCATGAATTGTAGCCCACCAGGCTTCTCGGTCTCTGGAATTTTCCAGGCAAGAATCCTGGAGCAGGTTGCTATTTCCTTTTGCAGGGGATCTTCTTGACCCATGGATTGAACCTGTGTCTCCGGCATCTCCTGCATTGACAGGTGGCTTCTTTACCACTGGGCTACCTGGGAAGCCCTAATACCAAAGTGCAGTACCACTTCCATTTAGAGTGTGTCCAGAACTGAGTTATAACACAGCAGTGAACAGAAGCCAGCTCGTATCAGTTCTGCCAATACATTTCTTCTGTAACATCACAGGAGTGACTTGAAATCAGACACGGCAGGAGTATTAACACAGAAACAGGCAAACTCTTCAACCAGTACTTGTTATTGTTTAAATTTGGAAAGCCAGTTAGCCATTGTAGCACTTGTTATGATATACATGCTTAATCCTCAAGGCTTTAATATTTATAGTTTCAGCCTATTTCCAGGTAACCACAAAGGCTTATTATAATCTGCTAAGGCATTGAGCATGTCCCAAGTCCTAAAAATGAGTTGGAAAGATTAAATGAGATCATATAAGTGCACAACATCTGATACAAAATATGTGCTTAAAGAGTATTAATTATTTGCATATAGAAGGATTTGTCCAGTGAGTATACATTATTTACAGGGATCTTCATTGGAAGTGGGATCTAATCTAAAAAAAAACTTGACAGGGAATCGCCCAATGGGAATAAAGGCCATTACAGAAAAAATTTTATAGATCACATTTCAACATTTCTTTTTCTGAATTGTCATAAGGTAAGGAAGCCAAAGACAGCACTTTGAACTAATTGGGAGGGCCAAGAAGGCAATTAACTGCCCTCTAATTAAGGTGGTAGTAGCCATCTTCTATTGGAGCGATCAAAAGCTGGAGAATCACTGCCTGTGAGGACATTTGAAGACAGGCCTCACTCAGTGATGACAGCCTTGAAGTTTTGAGCTTACAAAGGCTCTGTCTGCTGGGGTCCAAGAAGAGGAAGGTCCAGATGAATGGAGGACAGTTAACAGTTTCTCAGGAAAGTGGTCACTTGTATTTGGGCATTTGCAGCTACACTTGTGATTTTTTTTTAAGTTTTCATAGGTACAGTAGACCCTTGACTAACGGGGTTAATTTGTGTATAACTTAGAGTCGGCCCTCCCTTTCCCAAGTTTGGCACCTGCAGATCCAACTAACCACAGATCATATAGTACTGTAACACTTACTATTGAAAAATATCCACCCAATTCAAACCTGTGTTGTTCAGGGCTCAACTGTTAACACTTTAAAAAAAGTAAAAAGGAACAGGTAGAATTAGTTTCAATAATATGTTTTATTGAAACCAATGTATATTGAATATTATTACTTTGTTGTTGTTAAATTGCTTAGCTGTGTCCAACTCTTTGGTGACCCCATGGACTGTACCCTGCCATGGGATTTCCCAGGCAAGAATGCTAAAGTGGGTTGCCATTTCCTCCTCCAGGGGATCTTCCTGACTGCAGGATTGAACCTGAGTCTCCTGTATTATAGGTAGATACCTTACCCTTGAGCCACTGGGGAAATATTTATAGAGCTTTCACAGCCTTTTTGGGAGGGTGCAATTCTTCGAAATCTAGCGTGCATGCTCCACTTACTATACCACAGTTTGGATTAGCCGTGTTTTAGTACTCCATAGCCACACGTGGCAGGGCCTCATGTGTTGGATAGCGTAGGGTAGAGGATGAACAACTGGAAGGAAGCAATCTGTCTTTGCACACAGACTGCTCTCTGCAGTGCCTGAAACATAAATGCTGTTCCATAAATGAATGTGGCAGGCAGAATTCTAAGATCACCTCCAAGGATCCTTGTCTTTGTATAATTCATTCCTTTTTAAGGGTGATGGTGAGGCAGACATCAATCTATCCCTTGTGTTATATGGCAAAAGGGGAACGATCTTGAGCAGGCCTGCTCTACTCAGGTGAGTCTTTTAAGAACGGAGAGTTTTCTCCGACTGGTAGCAAAGGAAGACAGTAGAGATCATCCCTGCTGGCCTGGAAGAAAGCATACAGCGATGTAGTGAACTGCCTCTGGAAGCTGAGACAGATTCCCCAGCCAGCAACAGAGACCTCAGGCCTACAACCACACAGAACTGAATTCTACCAAATACTAGTGAGCTTGTCAGAGAGCTCTGAGCCCTGGACGAGCACTGCAGCTGATACTTGAAATTTTGCTTTGTGAGACACTCAGCAGAGAGCCCTCTGCAGAGAACCCACCCACGCAGTGCCCTGATTTCAACCCTATAGAACTGTGAGCTAAGACACGGGTGGTGTTTTAAGCCCCTGTGTTTCTTGTAACTCGTTACACAGCAATAGAAAATTAATACCACGGATAAATGTCACAATTCAGCAATCATCATTCAGTTGGGGACAATATGTTTAAACTTCAGGCACAGTCCCTAAGAGGAAATAGTAGCTTGTGAACATTAGATTCGCAATCAAGCCAGTGTCATCATAGCAACATACTTATCTTAATCATGCCAGGGCATCAGCAGTGTGAGGCATTTGAGTTACTATCTCTTTCCCAGTGCCATATGCATCAGAGGGAGGAGCTAAGTGAGAGGCAAAAAAAAAAAAGGGGGGGGGGAAGCCTCTGGAAATAAGTTTGATATACTCATCCTGTAAAGGAGTGATTATTGATTAAGCAGAGACTCATATAAGAAAAATCAGTGAATGACAGTAATAAGCACAGCTCACACTTGCTGGGTGTGTACTCTGTGCTGGGCATGTCAGCCATTGCCTTACTATATCTGCACCAAAGTCCTGGAGGCAGAAACTGTTACTAACTTCATTTTATGGGTGTGGAAACAAAGCAGTCGAGGTAGGAGGAGATTTAGCTGCATAATCAGGTAATAAAGGTGATTTGGAAGGAAGCGGATTAAAAACGTATTCTTGGAGGAAGCACTGTTCAGAAGATTAGCCTGACTCCTAGATGCAGCCCATCCCCAGGATGACAGAGAGCTTTATTTCTTCCCTGTTAACAAGCTCTTTTTATGCCCCTTTCTTCTAAGAAGATGCATTTCTCAAGTGGTCATTGATCTATGCCTTCAGTCTTTCTACTTGCTCCTTTGGAGACACCATTGAATCCTATGACTGCCAGTAACATCTCTGGTCCTGATTCTGCAAGGCCCCTTTTGAACTCAGCTGTTCTTCTGAGAGCCAGCCCTCTAGTGACTGTATCTGGATGCCTCACTAACCTCTTAAGTTCAGCTTGTTTAACAAGGTAGAGTTCATCATTATGGCCTGAAAACCAGCTCTCCTCTCCAATACTCTAGCTTTACCAACAATTCTATAATCGTTGACAAGTCCACAGGGCTCCACACCCCAGAGACCATTCAATCCTCTCTCATCTCCATTTCCGTTAGTCAATTAGCTGCTAAAAGTATCTTTCCAGAATGTTAACTCAGCCATTTCTTCTCCATTTTTCAACTTCCCGAATGCTTTAGTCCACTGACCTCCCTTTAGTTCAGTTCAGTTCAGTCGCTCAGTCATGTCCGACTCTTTGCGACCCCATGAATTGCAGCACGCCAGGCCTCCTTGTCCATCACCAACTCCCGGAGTTCACTCAGACCCACATCCATCGAGTCAGTGATGCCATCCAGCCATCTCATCCTCTGTCGTCCCCTTCTCCTCCTGCCCCCAATCCCTCCCAGCATCAGAGTCTTTTCAAATGAATCAACTCTTCGCATGAAGTGGCCAAAGTACTGAAGTTTCAGCTTTAGCATCAGTCCTTCCAAAAAACACCCAGGACTGAGTTCCTTTAGAATGGACTGGTTGGATCTCCTTGCAGTCCAAGGGACTCTCAAGAGTCTTCTCCAACACCATAGTTCAAAAGCATCAATTCTTCGGTGCCCAGCTTTCTTCACAGTCCAACTCTCACATCCATACATGACCACAGGAAAAACCATAGCCTTGACTAGACAGACCTTTTATTTCCTTCCTTATCCAGCTTTGATTTCATGCTGCATCGATTCAGTCACTCTTGAAAAGTGAAAAGAAAAAGTAAAAATGTTAGTCACTCAGTCATGTTCGGCTCTTTGTGACCCCATGACCCCATGGAGCCCTCCAGGCTCCTCTGTTCATGGGATTTTCTAGGCAAAAATACTGGAGTGGGTAACCATTCCCTTCTCCAGGGGATTTTCCCCATCCAGGGAAGAAACCCAGGTCTCCTGCATTGCAGCCAGATTCTTTACCATCTGAGTCACCAGGTCAATCATTCTTACCAGAGCCCCACAACCCCTTGCCACTCTATTTTTCATCATTTCTGTTTGACATAATGTGAACCCAACTATCTTGTTTCTCTTCAACTGGGAGGCCGAGCAGTGCTGAAAAAAATGCACAGAGGGAAGATAAAAGTAAAACAGAACCCTCTGTTCTGGTTTTCACTGAAGCCCCAAGGTTGCCAAATACTATCACATTCCAAAGCAAATTATTTGGTCCGCCTACCCATGACTTGTGAAGAAGGTGGGTGAAAACAGATTTTATGAGTTTTATCTTTGACTTACCTTGAGCTGTGAATTCTTCCTGACACTCCCTCCCCACACCCTAGCCATGTGGGAGCTTCACAGGCATCTTTGATAGGTATCTTTTGAAGCTGGAGGAATACAGACAGGCATTAGATTCATGCCTAAGGAAAAAAGACTTTATTTAATGAGGGGCTGGCTGAAGTGAACTGTGTCAATATAGCTGAGGGCTGCATTTAGGAAATTAACCACATTCTGGCGGATTCCAGGCCAAAACTACATTTTTCCAGGGACCAAATGTGAAACCCACAGAAGGAATGCGAGTCTGGGTTGTTTAAAAAAGAATTCTGACCTAAAGACTTCCTGTCATCAATGAGGTGTCCTCGGCAAAAAGTGGTTGGAGATTCTACTGGGTAGAGAAGCAGAGAGAGAGTGTAGGTTAGATTGCTGGTTAGAAGAGGCACTGCCTGAGATAAAGGAATTCCACGTGGAAAGGTCCAGCAGGAGGGGTTCTGAGGAGGCCATAGATGCTCAAATGAGAGAATAAATGGCAGCTTAGAACATCAGGCAGGGGGCTTCCCGGTCCATGAGAAGGTTAAGAATCCACCTTCTAATGCAGGAGGACACCAGGTCAGTCCCTGGTTGGGGAACTAAAATCCCACATGCCGTGAGGCAACTAAGTCCCTGCACCGGAACTAGAGAGCCCACATGCTCTGGAGCCCCTGTCCACAACTAAAAACCCACATGCCACCGTGAAAGATCCCAGCTGAAAACACCTTTGGCTGATGCATGTTGATGTTTGACAGAAACAACAAAATTTTGTAAAGCAATTATCCTTTAATTAAAAAATAAATTAATTTTTTTAAAAAAGAGAAGAAGAAAAAAAAAGACCATAGTTCAGATTGGTTTCAAAAAACTAAAAAAAAAAAACAAAACTAACTAACTAACTAAAAACAACTTATATTTGTGTCAGTTGAATAAAGCCTTCCTTCCCCTTACCTTCCTGCTGTCTCTGCTCCCATCCCAGGAGACTCATTGGTAGCCAAGTGGTGGGAGACGAGAGAGGGGTTGGGGTAGTAGTACTAGTTGGGAAGTAGAGGTGAAATCTGATTCTCCACCTCAGGCTCTTTGTTCTAAAGCATGAAGTTTGGAGTTTTGTTACAATAGTTCTGGGCATGTTGTTGCTGTTTAGTTACTAAGTCATGTCCAACTCTTCTGTGACCTGTGATCTGGAGCCTGCCAGCTCCTCTGTCCATGGGATTTCCCAGGCAAAAATACTAGAGTGGGTTTCCATGTCCTTCTCCAGAGGATCTTCCCAACTCAGGGATCAAACCCTCATCTCCTGCATTGACTGGCAGATTCTTTATCACTGAGCCACCAAGGAAGCCCCAGTTTTGGGCATGTTAATTTATAAACCGAGGCAGTGATTTGGAGATGAAATGACCAGAAGACATTTTATCATCTAAGATGATCAGAGAGTAAGAAGACCTTCATGATGTTTCATCTAAAGGGTGAGAAAAAGCTGGCCCAAACGGAAGGAAAATGGGCAGGTGGCGGGGGTGGGGGTGTGAAGAAAAAATTGTTTTCTCCTGGAGCCCGAGGAGTCAGTCTTGTTCAATGAGATAATTCAGTTACATTACTGAAATAATCTCAATACACAGCTAGGTTGAGACCTTTGAACCACAGCAATATAACAATTTTTTTTTTCTGTTCTTACCTTAAGCCTCCCTATGCTTAGTTGCTCAGTCATGTTGGACTCTTGACAACCCACGGACTGCAGTCTGCCAGGCTCCTTTGTCCATGTGGATCTCCAGGTGGGAATACTGGAGTGGGCTGCCATGCCCTCCTTCTAAGCCTTTCTACCTTCACTGATCCCTGGGCTGCACACTGCCCCCTTCTCTTCAGATGGTCTTGCCTCAGTCTTTGCAGCAAGAGCAGGATTCATCAGAAGGGAGGAAACTCTTTTCTTCTGCATCCCCCAATGAAGCTGAGAACCATACTTAGAGTATTGTTAGTTAACACATATATCATAAGTACGTAAAGGCAGTTCCACTACTTGACAATCATATTCTCTCAGGCAGGTAGACTCGTCTCCATAATTTTATTTTCAGTATTGGTTTGCTTATCATCTCATTTTCGTATGTTGCAAAAATAAACTTTTAGCTTAATTTGAAATTTGGAAACTTCTTCTGATCATACTACAATTTATGAGAATCTAAAGTTAAGTTTTAATTTATATAGATTGCATTCTACAAAATATGTCCACAAGATTACCATTTGTATGACACGTTACAATATTTGAAACAGGGCATTTCATGCTTTTGCCATTACCCTCAGAGAGCTTTTCTAGTCTCAGTTCTCTTATTCCATCTAATTACAATTTCATTTTAAAACCAGTCAGGGGCGAATATACCCTGAGTGTTTAAATATGTTACATTTACTGTATCTAAGGAGTTTTTAATTCCAATATAACTAACAAAATAATTGAAAAACTGAGTTGCTAATGGAAGCTTGCTCCTCTATAAGTCATTTACATTATCTAAAGGAATTTTAAGTTCATTACAGAAAATTTGAAAATCACAATAAAATATAAAGAAGAGAATAAAAATCAGCCATAATCACACCATTATCTCCCCACCCATTCTTGAGATCTTTCAGCCTTTTCTATTTTTCAAACTGGGTATAACAATGCACACGCATTTACAAACCCTGCAGTTTTCACAGTGAACCTTCTAGTGAGGGCATCTTTGTTTCTGTGCTATGTAACACTATCCAACAGTCTCATGTTGGTGACCAAGTTGTATTCCATCATATTATAATCTGTTTTAATGTATTATATTATAATGTCTATTACATACAATTTTGTATTTATAATATATGAAAGTGAAAGTGAAGTTGCTCAGTTGTGTCCGACTCTTTGTGACCCCATGGACTGTAGCCTAATAGGCTCCTCCGTCCATGGGATTGTCCAGGCAAGAATACTGGGGTAGGTTGCCATTTCCTTCTCCAGGAGATCTTCTCGACTCAGGGAATTAACCCGGGTCTCCCTCATTATAGGTAGATGCTTTACCATCTGAGCCACCGGTCCTATTATAACATTTAATAATTCCCAGCCTGCTTGTTTCTAGAAATAGAAAAATATACTTTATACTTGACTTCTGGCATGTGTTCAGTTTTCATACTTCATCTCAACATCAATAACGTTGACTTAAATTTTCTGCCAAGTTGCAGACTTCATAGTCTGTATTCAATTGTAGTCCTACTTTAAATTCGGCAAAAATTAAAAGGCCACCAGACTCCTTAGGTTTCTGAAATTGCACTCTCCCCTCAGGGTCTCACTTTCCTCTATGCCCTTTACTTCCTAATTCCTTATTAACCAGCTTTTCCCCTCTATTGAATTCTTTATACTTCTTCCTATGTTTCTCTTTAATGTGGTTTGTTTTTATTGGATTTTTCGTTCTAAATGCTCATTGCAGAAAAAATCAGATATTACACGTAAGGCTTGTAGGCCTTACGTTTGCCTACATACCCTACATCTACCTGCATATCAAGGGTGGAACCAGCTAGGGAGAGAATCAAAAATACCATTTTCATTCCGCTGGTGAACTAGAATGCCAGTTTTTAAATTTACTCAAATGAGCAGCGGAACTGTCATGTGGTCCCAGATGCTCTAATGTAACTAACACGCACTCTTACTGATCATAGACCTTCAAGGAAAGCCGAATCATAACAGAAGTTTGCTTAAGAAGAATGAAATCAGAGCAAGGAGTTTGGGATTAGATATGTAGAGTGTTTGGTGGCCACAGGCTAAGGCAGCCTTATGCATGCATTGTTACAATTAAGGCTCAATGTGGGGTTAGGGTGAGGCTGAGGAACAGAAACCGTGACCGAGAAATTCATCACGGAAATGAGTGGCATCGTGAAGTGTCTCTTGTGAGACAGCCGTAAACCCCTCTGCCTTACTGTGCGTGGTGGACCCTTCTATTAGAAATTTCTGCTTTGATGACTTGCTCCTTTCTTCGCTGCCCCTCTTTTGTCCTGCTCATCCGTGACTCTGGCTTTCTTGGTCCTCCCCCCATGTCTAGTTGTTCTTTCTCTGTCTTTTCTCCCTGCAGATTCTTAGGATTTGCATCTCTGTAGTAACATTGTTTATGCAAAGCCTGTCCTGGGCCTTGAGTAGTCATTACTGTGGCTCCTGATGTCAGCACTCCTCTCTTCCCAGACACATAGTTGGATGACAAGTCCTGCCTTCCTGTGGTTGGGTGGGGCTGTGTGATGAGTTCTGGTCTTTGAATTACGAGCAGGAGCAATGTCTGTCGCTTCTGGGTGAGAGCATTTAAGTGCCAGTATGAGGACCCTTCTTTCTTGCTGCTACAGAGACCGGCAATGTTCCAGGTGGGTAGTTGTCCATCAGTCTAAATCCCAGAGTGAGATGACACTGAGCAGAATTCCTAGTCAACTCTTGACATAAAGAATGGATGAGAGGGACTTCCTGGTGGTCTAGTGCCCAAGACTCTATGCTCCCAGTGCAGGGGGCCAGGGTTCAATCCCTGGTCAGGAAACTAGACCCCACTTACCACGACTCTGAGTTCATGTGCCATACAGCTAAGGATTCTGTGTGCCATAATGAGGGACAAAGATGCCACAACAAAGAACATGACGCAGCTAAGACCTGGTGAAAAGTGAAAGTCACTCAGTCGTGTCTGACTCTTTGTGACTCCGTGCACTATACAGTCCACGGAGCTCTCCAGGACAGCATACTGGAGTGGGTAGCCTTTCCCTTCTCCAGGAGATCTTCCCAACCCAGGGATCAAACCCAGGTCTCTCGCATTGCAGGTGAATTCTTTACCAACTGAGCCACAAGGGAAGCCCAAGAATACTGGAGCGGGTGGCCTATCCCTTCTCCAGCAGATCTTCCTGACCCAGGAATTGAACTGAGGTCTCCTGCATTGCAGGCAGATTCTTTACCAACTGAGCTATCAGGGAAGCCCTGGTGCAGCCACATAAATAAATATTTTTGAAAAACATAAAAAGAACGAATGAGAAATAAACCTTTGAGGTATTAAGTCACTGAGATCTTGGGATTGTTTGTTCAGCAGCATAATCTGGCTCTACCCTGACTGAAACAGTGTTCTTTTTTTTAAAACTCATCTCATTCCCTGAAGAGCTCATCCAAGATTATGGCTTTATCTTTATCCTCTAGTTAAATGAGTTCCAAATCCACTGAACTGAACATAATTGATCAGCTGAGCTCAGGTCCTGGTTTTCTGGTTATCTTGTTGTACTCTCAGTGTTCACAGGAACCGTAGTCTGAATGTGCCCCAGATATCTCAAACTCAGCACCCCCCCAAGCAAATCTGTCATCTTCTTTCCTTCAGTGGCTGCTTCTCCTCTATTGTGCATTATCTTCTTTGATTTACCCAGCATCTGAACTTTGGAAATGTGCAGATTTCCTCTCCATGAGCAAAGTGGGACTGGTCTTACCTGTGGAAGTTTCAAAAGTCAGTGAGACCAAGTTCAAACACAAAGTTTGGGAAGCAGAGGCACAGTGGAGTTGTATCCATTCAAGTCCCTAGAAATCATCTTCATTAAATTCTTCCTAGTAGAAAAGGAAGGGGTTTCTCATTTCTCTTTTCAGACCATGTGGGTTGACTTTCTCCCCCACTGGTTTTACTGAAAGCAGAAGTAATCATCTTCTCCATCAGCCACCTAAAAACAGTGAGACTAATTTTTTCTCTTTCTTTTCCCTTTCTTTTTGGTTTTAATTAAAAGAGTCCTTGTAACCGGATTATAGCCAGCATCAAGCATATTGGCTGCTGCAGGCTTCTTAAACTATGGTGGACTTTCTGAGCATCACTTTCCTGTCTCCATTGCATAGTTGACGAGAAGCTGGCATTTAGCCCCTGAACACAGCCAAGAAAGGGAAATCAAGGCTGATGATCGGATGGTGAGGTAATGTCAAATCTATGGCCCCTAAACCCGATGTCTCCACCCCGGTTTCATTATGTGTGTCTGCAGCTTTACAGCAGTTGCAGATTTGGAAGGCTGCCACTCCAGATGTCACCAGGCCGTTTATTTATTCATCAAACCAAGCCCATGATCCAGTTGTTCCTCCAATCACCAGCAAAATAGGGAAGAGTGATGAAATCGGTCTGGCACGGCTGCAGGAATCAGGAATATATTTGGGATTGGCTGCCATTGTCCCACTTTAGGTTATAATCACCCAAGGAGAACAGGGAGCTGAGAATCAAGTACTGTGCAAAGAATAGAGAGTCCAGGGGAACACTCCACGCTGGTTCTTCCTTTTACTGAAACAATTCTTCATTATCTCTGTAGGTGGAGAACTGAGGCCATTTCTTTCCAAGAGGGGCCGGGTTGGATATGCCTCACCCAGCACTTACAGAGGCAAACACTAATATTTGGTGGGAGCCTCTGTATGAAGTCATAGTTGCAGAAACAAGCGTGTGGAGTGAGGTGGGGTGGAACTGAAGGTGAGTTAACTGGGATCAGCTGCTGGTGTTGCTGTTAAGAAGACGATCCCAGGTTCATCCTTGCACGGATGCTCAGTCACTTCAGGCGTGTCTGACTCTCTGGGACTCCACGGGCTGTAGCCCACCATGCTCTTGTGTCCTGGGATCCTCCAGGCAAGAATACTGCAGTGGGTTGCCATGCCCTCCTCCAGGGGATCTTCCCCACCCAGGGATTGAACCCATGTCTCTTGCATCTCCAGCATTGCAGGTGGACTCTTTACTGCTGAGCCATGGGGGAAGCCCCATGCTTATCCTTACTTTCTTGTGACTAGTTTTCTCTCCCCTGTCTGCAATTTTTTTCCCCCTAAGATATTGAGTATAGAACTTCTCTGGTGGTCCATGGTTAAGAATCCAGCTGCCAATGCCAGAGTCACAGGTTTGATCCCTGGATCAGAAGATTCCACCTGCTGTGGGGGACCTAAGTCCATGCCCACAACTAGTGAGCCTGTGCTGTACAGCCTGCGAGCCACAACTACTTGGCCTGCGTGCTGCAACAACTGAAGCCTTGCGCCTAAACCCCATGCTCCTCAAGAGAAGCCACCACAGTGAGAAACCTGAGCACCGCAACGAGAGAGTAGCCCCCATTCGCTGCAACTAGAGAAAGTCCATGTGCAGCAACAAAGTCCCAGCACAGTCAAATAAATAAATACAATAAAAAGATATTGAGTATATCAATAACCTCAGATATGCAGATGACATCACCCTTATGGCAGAAAGTGAAGAAGAACTAAAGATCCTCTTGATGAAAGTGAAAGAGGAGAGTGAAAAAGTTGGCTTAAAGCTCAACATTGAGAAAACGAAGATCATGGCATTCAGCCCCATCACTTCATGGGAAATAGATGGGGAAACAGTGGAAACAGTGTCAGACTTTATTTTTCTGGGCTCCAAAATCACTGCAGATGGTGACTGCAGCCATGAAATTAAAAGATGCTTACTCCTTCAAAGAACGGTTATGACCAGCCTAGACAGTATATTCAAAAGCANGGCATTCAGCCCCATCACTTCATGGGAAATAGATGGGGAAACAGTGGAAACAGTGTCAGACTTTATTTTTCTGGGCTCCAAAATCACTGCAGATGGTGACTGCAGCCATGAAATTAAAAGATGCTTACTCCTTCAAAGAACGGTTATGACCAGCCTAGACAGTATATTCAAAAGCAGAGAAATTACTTTGCCAACTAAGGTCCATCTAGTCAAGGCTGTGGTTTTTTCTGTGGTCATGTATGGATGTGAGAGTTGGATTATAAAGAAAGCTGAGTGCCGAAGAATTGATACTTTTGAATTGTGGTGTTGGAGAAGGCTCTTGAAAGTCCCTTGGACTGCAAGGAGATCCAACCAGTCCATCCTAAAGGAGCTCAGTCCTGGGTGTTCATTGGAAGGACTGATGGTGAAGCTGAAAGTCCAATACTTTGGCCACCTGATGCAAAGAGCTGACTCATTTGAAAAGACCCTGATGCTGGGAAAGATTGAGGGCAGGAGGAGAAGGGGACGACAGAGGATGAGATGGTTGGGTGGCATCACCAACTTGATGGACATGGGTTTGGGTGGACTCGGGGAGTTGGTGATGGACAGGGAAGCCTGGAGTGCTGCAGTTCATGGCATTGCAAA
>SJYA01001310.1:530089-618976 GCA_006410615.1 Neotragus moschatus | reverse complement strand
GCATTCAGCCCCATCACTTCATGGGAAATAGATGGGGAAACAGTGGAAACAGTGTCAGACTTTATTTTTCTGGGCTCCAAAATCACTGCAGATGGTGACTGCAGCCATGAAATTAAAAGATGCTTACTCCTTCAAAGAACGGTTATGACCAGCCTAGACAGTATATTCAAAAGCAGAGAAATTACTTTGCCAACTAAGGTCCATCTAGTCAAGGCTGTGGTTTTTTCTGTGGTCATGTATGGATGTGAGAGTTGGATTATAAAGAAAGCTGAGTGCCGAAGAATTGATACTTTTGAATTGTGGTGTTGGAGAAGGCTCTTGAAAGTCCCTTGGACTGCAAGGAGATCCAACCAGTCCATCCTAAAGGAGCTCAGTCCTGGGTGTTCATTGGAAGGACTGATGGTGAAGCTGAAAGTCCAATACTTTGGCCACCTGATGCAAAGAGCTGACTCATTTGAAAAGACCCTGATGCTGGGAAAGATTGAGGGCAGGAGGAGAAGGGGACGACAGAGGATGAGATGGTTGGGTGGCATCACCAACTTGATGGACATGGGTTTGGGTGGACTCGGGGAGTTGGTGATGGACAGGGAAGCCTGGAGTGCTGCAGTTCATGGCATTGCAAAGAGTTGGACATGACTGAGCGACTGAACTGAACTGAACTGATAGTTCCCTGTGCTGTATAGTAGGTCATTGTTTGGTTACTGCTGCTGCTGCTGCTAAGTCGCTTCAGTCGTATCTGACTCTGTGCGACCCCAGAGACGGCAGCCCACCAGGCTCCCCCATCCCTGGGATTCTCCATGCAGGAACACTGAAGTGGGTTGCCATTTCCTTCTCCAGTGCATGAAAGTGAAAAGTGAAAGTGAAGTCGCTCGGTCATGTCCGACTCTTAGCGACTCCATGGACTGCAGCCCACCAGGCTCCTCCGCCCATGGGATTTTCCAGGCAAGAGTACTGGAGTGGGTTGCCATTGCCTTCTCCTAGTTCTATTATTTTATTTGACTTTATTTTATTCTGTTCTAGTTTATGCCCTGCCACGTGACTTGCAGGGTCTGAGTTCCCTGACCAGGGATTAAACCTTGGGCACATCAGTGAAAGCCTGAAATCCCAACCCCTAGACCACCAGGGAACTCCCCTCCTGTCTGCAGTTTTAAACTTGAATGGCAATATTTCTGAGAACTACCTTGAAGAAGGGAGTGCTCTGGAGTATTTGTGTCTCATGGGATTGATCACCCAGTCTCCTCATTTAACTGTGGTGCCTGCTCTGTGCTCAGCTGTGCCTGGAATCCCAAGTCCAGACACCATTGCACCCCATGTCTAGAAGAACAGGGCAATGACTGTGGCCACCTAGACACAAAGAGCTGGTGAGGGGACCTGGGGGATCACTCACTCCTTACAAAACTTGTCATCAGTTGTCTTGTTTTCAGACCCACTCAACATTTCTTCCTTGGGAGGCACTTGGGTACATCCTCAGTTCCTGAGACTTGCTGGTGGTTCTGAGGAATGCACTGGTTTGTTTCCAGTTGAATCCTCCTCCCACACCTCCTTTCCTTTCTCTCCTTGGGTTTCCATTTCCAAATAATTGTGGCTATCTGTCATCTGTCCTTTTCTCTTTTGTTTTTGTGGGTTCATGTTTTCTTTTACTTTTAATTTTTACTGTCATCTTCAGTTCAGTTCAGTCACTCAGTCGTGTCCGACTCTTTGCAACCCCATGAATTGCAGCACGCCAGGCNCATGTTTATTCACTATTCTATTCACTTATTCTATTAATCACTTCGTCTACTCACTTATTCACTTAGTCTGTTTACTTATTCTTTCTTCTCGTTTTTCTTATGTCTCTTAGAGTACACTGAATGTGTCTTGAACCCAACAGGTACTTGATACAAGTCAAAGCAGTTATAACATGACAAAGTGGCTTCCAGGGGGCAAAAGGCAGGAATGAAAATTACCCTGTATGAAGATTTCTGAAAACAGCAGGTATGCAATATTTATCCAAATTTCTTGTTTTCCATTCATTCAAAAACTCATGAACATCATGCTCAGATTTAGGTGTTGGGACGTGGATTTCTAAAAGGATTAGAAATCTTAGAGCATCTCCTGGTGTAGCTTTTGCGTTTCTTCATATGACACATGGTGGTTCAATCACTAGTGAAAGTTGAACTTTTGCTATAGGCTGGAGCGAGAGAGAAGAGACTGTCCTTTTATAGTGAGAAAACAGCTGTGCCATCATTCATTTGCCAGGAAAGAGAGGAAAATTTGTCAGGGGTTCCTGTTTGTTCCTGGCAAAGAACAGTGAGATGCCGGGGCAACACAAATTATTCCAGAGGTGCAGATTCTTCTGTCAGTTTCCCAGAATTGACTTTCCTTTATCCACAAGGATTCTGAAATTTCTCTTCTGATCAGCCAAAGCCTGGCCTTTTACACAGAACATTTCACCATGCCAACAGATCGTTTCCAGAGAGGCATAGGGAACTAAGTGGAGCTCTGGTTGCAGATGATTCCTTTTCATGCCTAGCTCCCCCAACAAAGGGAATGAGCCAGAAGCCAGATCTGCAAGTGAACACACACAATGGAATTGGTGCATGGGAATGTCCAGGGCGCTGCCTGATTAAACTGCTGCCAGAGCGCCAGGGGGCAATTTCTGTAAGCCTCCCTGTCTTGTATTTTGGCAGCTCTGTCTTCTCTCCCCCCACCACCCTCCCCAGGTCCTCAGATCCATTCGCACCGTTGTTTGGAAAGAGCCCAGCACACAGAGATTGGCAGCACTTGACTCACCTTGCCTCTTTCCTCTCTGAATTTGATCGTTCAGTTAATGACAGCTTATTTTCTCCCCCTGTACCGTCGGAAAACCAAAAGCAACTCTTGAGAGAGTTGTGGAGTTATATTTGAGTTTTCTGATTGTACACTGTTACGGGAAATAAATTTCACATTTTAAAATATTTTCTCACTTCTGTCCCCTCCTCCTTCCCCCTCACCCAAACAGTCAACACGCATGGGAAACTTTAATGTTGAGAAGTGATTTTTTTTCTCCCCTCAGAAGGTGCTGTGATGACAGTGGGAACATCCTTGAGCACTGACTTGTCAAAATGTTGACAATCTCATTTAAGACCTCCAACACTGTCCATCCTAATTGGTGCCTCCATTTGCTAGACTTTGCTTATTTATATGCATTTTCTTTCAAGTGGTATTTCTTAGGGTGATATTCACAAGGGTTTGGGGCTCCCGGAGTGAAATGTGTTATATAAACTGAAATGTTTACCCCCTGGCAAAAGGTAATCTCCATTGCACACACCACCTGGTTATAACAGCCCACATTGGCACAGTGCTTTGTAGTTAAGAAAGGATGTTCATCTATATTGTTTCATGTAATCCCCCTGAGAAGAACACGGAAGGGATGGTATGGTGCCAGGAATCATCCCACCTTGCCCTGCCACCAGGCACGTGTGATTTCATACCTGGTGTTCTGCTTGACTTTTCACAGGTGTTGTCGTGAAGCTCTGTAGAAGCTGTGTCCCAGGTGGTTCAGTTTTGGAGAAGGGTTGAATTTATAGAGGCACAAATAAGCACAAAATAATCAGAGGATTCCCGCCACCCCCCCCTTTTCTGATGTCTCCTAAGGAGGAAACAAGGCAGGTGATTAATTACAGGATCTCTTCGGCAGACTGGGTGAGAGGGGAAATCTGTGCATACTGCAAAATTAATAAAGCTGATTCCATCACAACTGTATAAACATCTCAGTTAAGGATATGTATAGGGACTTCTCCAGTGGTTTGGTTGTTAAGAACCCGCCTTCCAATGCAGGGAATACAGGTTGGATCCCTAGTTGGGGAAGCTAAAATCCCACATGACATGGACTGCTAAGACTCCGTGCTACAACTACTGAGCCCATGCGCCACAATAAAGATCCCATGGGCTGCAACTAAGACGCAGTACAGCCAAAATAAGTATTTTTAAAAATACAATAATAAAATAAAAAGTGCTTTATTGGTTGATCATATAACAGCTGGCCCTTGGTCCAGAATCTGGTTTGTGCGAATGACTGTAGATAGGAATCGGCTTTTCATTTCCCATGCAACCAAGGAAAATGGATTACAGCTTACATTGTTGTAAATCATTTAAATGTCCTTCATCTACGGATTCTGGAATCATTTTTAAGGAATGTGGGGGCAGTGAGTGCCCTTTCTGGAATCTTTAGTGAGACTCACACTTGCCCTGCATTCTTTTTTCTTTTTTAAATATAAATTTATTTATTTTAATTGAAGGTTAATTACTTTGCAATATTGTATTGGTTTTGCCATACACCAACATGAATCCGCCACGGGTGTACATGTGTTCCCCATCCTGAACCCCCCTCCCTCCTCCCTCCCAGTACCATCCCTCTGGGTGTCCTTTTTCTTTCCACCGTCTTCACCATGGAACCTGGGAAAGGGACTCGTCTCTGTAGATGTTGACTGGTCATCCTCCTTCTGCACATAAACAGACTCAGAAGGAGGAGCTATCACACATATGAGAGTGAGCTAGTATACTGGTTGAACGCTTCTTGGAAAGCAGAAATCTGAACAAGTCAACTCAGGCAACATAAGAAATTTATTGGCTCAAATGATTTGGAAACCCGGGGATAATGCTGATTTTAGATGTCAGGCTATCAACCCCAGTGAGAAAGAGGTATTCTGATTACTCTGGCAGAGAAGTCTTTGGGAGGTGTACTTAGATTTGCCTTGCTGGACTAGCAAAGAGAGTTGCGCGGTTGCATGTCATAGTCTATAATATATTGTAAAAATCATGTGGAAACTGATGTTACTGCTATTTTATTGTCTGCTTTTGTATTCCTTCCCCTCCTTTTTTGTGGTTTGGGTATAGATTCTTCAGGCCTTCCCTGATGGCTCAGATGGTGGGGAGTCCACCTGCAATGCAGGAGACCCAGGTTTGATCCCTGGGTCAGAAAGGTCCCCTGGAGGAGGGCATGGCAGCCCTCTCCAGTACTCTTGCCTGGAGAATCCCATGGACAGAGGAGCCTGGTGGGCTACAGCTCATGGGGTCACAAAGAGTCGGACATGACTGAGCGACTAAGCACAGCACTAGATCCTTAAATATCCTCAAATATGTTACAGGCTTTCTATTTCACTAATCATGGCGCTGCGTACATCACATGCCCATCTTTGAACCATTCACCATGACCAGAGGGATGAGCATATTCATTGGTGAGCCTGGGCCACATGACCACTCTTGAGCTGAGAGCAGAGCGGCATCACCATTCACAGTTGTATCAGGACCACCTGACCAGGGGAGGATGCAGGGAGCGAACAATGTGTATCTATTGTTCCCATCCTTGTATTGTACCTTTTCTGTTGGGAAATGTAATTGTTATGACTTAACTGAGTCCTTCTGGCTAATTCCTTTCCTCTTCGGCCAGCTGGTCAGAATCTTCTCAGGTTTATCCTCTAATAAAAGGCAACAGTCAAACCCTTAAATGTTCTTGAGAAGTTACATTATTTCATAGCCTTTACAAATTTAGCAATGAGGAAAACAATCTCGATTTCCATTAAACTCTTTCCAGGCAGCATTTCTAAATCTTTTGTTAGCTTCCTACATCTGATTGACAGTGTTTCATTTCTTTCCTGCCTTTTTCTAGCTCAGAATTCCAAGTGGAGCTGATGCGAAAGATATAGTGCACGGTACTGGGGGAAAAAATATGAATTTCGGAGTCAACTGATTTGTACTCAAACCCCACTTCAACCACTAGACCAGCAGTTGTTATTGTTGTTCAGTCGCTAAGTCTTGTCTGACTCTTTGTGACCCCGTGCACGGTAGCCTGGCAGGCTTCTCTGTCCATGGGGTTCTCCGGGCAAGGATACTGGACTGGGTTGCCATTTGCTTCTCCAGGGGATCTTCCTGGGCCAGGGATTGAACCTGTGTCCCCTTCACTGGCAGGTGGAATCTTTATCACCAGGGGAGCCTGGAACAGGCATGTTTTTCTAAAAGCCCGCTACTCTGTGTCTTTCTAGCAGTGGTTAGGAAAATGCAAATATAAATGCTATTGACAAATTTTTAAAATATTGATGTAATATACATCTTTTTTTCCCTTGCCTTGCATCAGTTTCTTCTGTTTTATAGCAAAAATACTACACACGTTTTGTATCTGTTCCTATCTTAATTCAGATATACCCCTGGACTGCTCAATTAGGTGAGCCAAGAAATTCCCTTTTTAATTTAAGCCACTTTGGGTCAGTTATCTATTACTTGAAGTGAATTGCAATTCACAGAATTGATCATTCCGATTTCTCGTGAAGGTGTGGGGAAGGCATCAGGCAGGCAGCTGGGAGCACACTGACTCTAGGGGACCCCTTTCTGCAATGCTAGTTGTATCAGTCAGGTTTATAACTTTTTCCAGGAAGCCTCCTGTATTAAGTCTGTAGAGACTGTAGAAGTCATCACACTGAGGGCTACCTGATGAATGGGACTTAATGTTGGGCAAGAGTGGGTCTGATCGGTGCATGAGATGTTCTGGATCAGACACTGTGTGTATGCCACTTCAAATCCTTGTGTTTTCTCAGCCTACTTTTTACTCCAGCCAGTTCCGCAGCAACTAGCTTCGTGCAAACATACTCTGACAGCGTCTCACTTCATCTGCATCATGTCTTCCTGCCCTGGGACTTCTCTAATGCTGCGCTGAGAGATGGCCATGGAAATCCAGTCAGGCACACGGAACCTGAAAGGGCAAGGAAGTTAAAGCCAACGGGCATCTCTTCTAATGGGGGATGAGAGCTGGTGGATAAATGAGGCAGACTCCGGTGGCTTCTCGGAGGGGCTAAATGGGTGAAGCCCTACTAACACAGCAGCGGCCAACTTGATAACATGCCCTGGAGGAGGCGTTCACTCTTGGCCTCACTTTTCTGAATCACTTCCCAAATAAGCTGCTTGCATACCAGCCCTTGTCTCAGGTTCTGTTTCGGAAGGAGAATCCAGAATCACCACAGTTTGAATGAGAGTCCCAAATTTAATCCAAGTTTCCTCCAGTGTTACCTGCATAAATAAGTACGATGGAGCACAACATGGGTAATGACCAAAAATTTTTGACTCTTGTCCCAAACTACTTGAGTCTACAAACGTTGATCTCAAATTCTTTTTCTCCAGCTTACACAATGTCCACCAAAGGACAAGTCCCCCAGTGGTCACATTCCAGTACGGTTAGTGATGCCAGCTCTTGGGGGACAATAGCTGTCTGCTCTCCAAGTGATACCCAAGGTGCAGACCCCAGCTCTCCAGGTCCCAGGTAGCTCTGCAGTCCCTTGGATCTTCTCTCTGTTGAATCCAAACAGCAACGAAGAGATATCCTACTTCCTGCCTGGATTACACTTAATTCCCAGGTCCAATACCCTGCAAGCAATATTCTCACGTCTCCTTTTGTTTCTGCCTGTGGCCCAGAGACATCAAACCAGACCCATAGTTCATGGGCTGGGCCAGGGAGCCATGTACAAGGCATGTCCCAAATCCTTCATTTCATCTGCATCGCTCTTAGACACTTTTCCAAACTTCTCCACTCGCTACTTCCAAGTAACCCCATAATTCAGGAAGCCCCTTCCTCAGTAGTTCTTTGGTTATGGCCTGTCCACTTCTTTGATTCATCAGGATGGTCTAAAGCTCAGCAATGGAAATGTATTAGACGCAAATGGAGTCCTTCTTCTTTCCTGCCACAATATTATCCTCAGAAAATGAACTTCACAGCGAAAACACCAACATTGAAATAGAGTAAAACATGAACGAAATCCTTCTAGTTATAGACTGTGATTTTGGGGAAGGCAATGGCAACCCACCNCTCCTCCCTCCCAGTACCATCCCTCTGGGTGTCCTTTTTCTTTCCACCGTCTTCACCATGGAACCTGGGAAAGGGACTCGTCTCTGTAGATGTTGACTGGTCATCCTCCTTCTGCACATAAACAGACTCAGAAGGAGGAGCTATCACACATATGAGAGTGAGCTAGTATACTGGTTGAACGCTTCTTGGAAAGCAGAAATCTGAACAAGTCAACTCAGGCAACATAAGAAATTTATTGGCTCAAATGATTTGGAAACCCGGGGATAATGCTGATTTTAGATGTCAGGCTATCAACCCCAGTGAGAAAGAGGTATTCTGATTACTCTGGCAGAGAAGTCTTTGGGAGGTGTACTTAGATTTGCCTTGCTGGACTAGCAAAGAGAGTTGCGCGGTTGCATGTCATAGTCTATAATATATTGTAAAAATCATGTGGAAACTGATGTTACTGCTATTTTATTGTCTGCTTTTGTATTCCTTCCCCTCCTTTTTTGTGGTTTGGGTATAGATTCTTCAGGCCTTCCCTGATGGCTCAGATGGTGGGGAGTCCACCTGCAATGCAGGAGACCCAGGTTTGATCCCTGGGTCAGAAAGGTCCCCTGGAGGAGGGCATGGCAGCCCTCTCCAGTACTCTTGCCTGGAGAATCCCATGGACAGAGGAGCCTGGTGGGCTACAGCTCATGGGGTCACAAAGAGTCGGACATGACTGAGCGACTAAGCACAGCACTAGATCCTTAAATATCCTCAAATATGTTACAGGCTTTCTATTTCACTAATCATGGCGCTGCGTACATCACATGCCCATCTTTGAACCATTCACCATGACCAGAGGGATGAGCATATTCATTGGTGAGCCTGGGCCACATGACCACTCTTGAGCTGAGAGCAGAGCGGCATCACCATTCACAGTTGTATCAGGACCACCTGACCAGGGGAGGATGCAGGGAGCGAACAATGTGTATCTATTGTTCCCATCCTTGTATTGTACCTTTTCTGTTGGGAAATGTAATTGTTATGACTTAACTGAGTCCTTCTGGCTAATTCCTTTCCTCTTCGGCCAGCTGGTCAGAATCTTCTCAGGTTTATCCTCTAATAAAAGGCAACAGTCAAACCCTTAAATGTTCTTGAGAAGTTACATTATTTCATAGCCTTTACAAATTTAGCAATGAGGAAAACAATCTCGATTTCCATTAAACTCTTTCCAGGCAGCATTTCTAAATCTTTTGTTAGCTTCCTACATCTGATTGACAGTGTTTCATTTCTTTCCTGCCTTTTTCTAGCTCAGAATTCCAAGTGGAGCTGATGCGAAAGATATAGTGCACGGTACTGGGGGAAAAAATATGAATTTCGGAGTCAACTGATTTGTACTCAAACCCCACTTCAACCACTAGACCAGCAGTTGTTATTGTTGTTCAGTCGCTAAGTCTTGTCTGACTCTTTGTGACCCCGTGCACGGTAGCCTGGCAGGCTTCTCTGTCCATGGGGTTCTCCGGGCAAGGATACTGGACTGGGTTGCCATTTGCTTCTCCAGGGGATCTTCCTGGGCCAGGGATTGAACCTGTGTCCCCTTCACTGGCAGGTGGAATCTTTATCACCAGGGGAGCCTGGAACAGGCATGTTTTTCTAAAAGCCCGCTACTCTGTGTCTTTCTAGCAGTGGTTAGGAAAATGCAAATATAAATGCTATTGACAAATTTTTAAAATATTGATGTAATATACATCTTTTTTTCCCTTGCCTTGCATCAGTTTCTTCTGTTTTATAGCAAAAATACTACACACGTTTTGTATCTGTTCCTATCTTAATTCAGATATACCCCTGGACTGCTCAATTAGGTGAGCCAAGAAATTCCCTTTTTAATTTAAGCCACTTTGGGTCAGTTATCTATTACTTGAAGTGAATTGCAATTCACAGAATTGATCATTCCGATTTCTCGTGAAGGTGTGGGGAAGGCATCAGGCAGGCAGCTGGGAGCACACTGACTCTAGGGGACCCCTTTCTGCAATGCTAGTTGTATCAGTCAGGTTTATAACTTTTTCCAGGAAGCCTCCTGTATTAAGTCTGTAGAGACTGTAGAAGTCATCACACTGAGGGCTACCTGATGAATGGGACTTAATGTTGGGCAAGAGTGGGTCTGATCGGTGCATGAGATGTTCTGGATCAGACACTGTGTGTATGCCACTTCAAATCCTTGTGTTTTCTCAGCCTACTTTTTACTCCAGCCAGTTCCGCAGCAACTAGCTTCGTGCAAACATACTCTGACAGCGTCTCACTTCATCTGCATCATGTCTTCCTGCCCTGGGACTTCTCTAATGCTGCGCTGAGAGATGGCCATGGAAATCCAGTCAGGCACACGGAACCTGAAAGGGCAAGGAAGTTAAAGCCAACGGGCATCTCTTCTAATGGGGGATGAGAGCTGGTGGATAAATGAGGCAGACTCCGGTGGCTTCTCGGAGGGGCTAAATGGGTGAAGCCCTACTAACACAGCAGCGGCCAACTTGATAACATGCCCTGGAGGAGGCGTTCACTCTTGGCCTCACTTTTCTGAATCACTTCCCAAATAAGCTGCTTGCATACCAGCCCTTGTCTCAGGTTCTGTTTCGGAAGGAGAATCCAGAATCACCACAGTTTGAATGAGAGTCCCAAATTTAATCCAAGTTTCCTCCAGTGTTACCTGCATAAATAAGTACGATGGAGCACAACATGGGTAATGACCAAAAATTTTTGACTCTTGTCCCAAACTACTTGAGTCTACAAACGTTGATCTCAAATTCTTTTTCTCCAGCTTACACAATGTCCACCAAAGGACAAGTCCCCCAGTGGTCACATTCCAGTACGGTTAGTGATGCCAGCTCTTGGGGGACAATAGCTGTCTGCTCTCCAAGTGATACCCAAGGTGCAGACCCCAGCTCTCCAGGTCCCAGGTAGCTCTGCAGTCCCTTGGATCTTCTCTCTGTTGAATCCAAACAGCAACGAAGAGATATCCTACTTCCTGCCTGGATTACACTTAATTCCCAGGTCCAATACCCTGCAAGCAATATTCTCACGTCTCCTTTTGTTTCTGCCTGTGGCCCAGAGACATCAAACCAGACCCATAGTTCATGGGCTGGGCCAGGGAGCCATGTACAAGGCATGTCCCAAATCCTTCATTTCATCTGCATCGCTCTTAGACACTTTTCCAAACTTCTCCACTCGCTACTTCCAAGTAACCCCATAATTCAGGAAGCCCCTTCCTCAGTAGTTCTTTGGTTATGGCCTGTCCACTTCTTTGATTCATCAGGATGGTCTAAAGCTCAGCAATGGAAATGTATTAGACGCAAATGGAGTCCTTCTTCTTTCCTGCCACAATATTATCCTCAGAAAATGAACTTCACAGCGAAAACACCAACATTGAAATAGAGTAAAACATGAACGAAATCCTTCTAGTTATAGACTGTGATTTTGGGGAAGGCAATGGCAACCCACCCCAGTACTCTTGCCTGGAAAATCCCATGGACCAAGGAGCCTGGTGGGCTGCAGTCCATGGGGTCGCTAAGAGTCAGACACGACTGAGTGACTTCCCTTTCACTTTTCACTTTCATGCATTGGAGAAGGAAATGGCAACCCACTCCAGTGTTCTTGAATGGAGAATCCCAGAGATGGGGGATCCTGGTGGGCTGCCGTCTCTGGGGTTGCACAGAGTCGGACACGACTGAAGCGACTTAACAGCAGCAGCAGCAGCATAAACGGTGATTCCCAGTGCGACCAAGGATTTCCAAACCCTACTAGCCTCTGATGACCAACTAAGGTCATATTTCCTTTTATAATTTAAAGGAAAATGACCCTGGACTAACCTGGTGGTACAGTGGATAAGAATCCGCCCGCCATTGCAGGGGACGTGGGATTGATCCCTAGTCTGGGAAGATTCTACCTGCTCTGGAGAAACTAAGCCTGTGCTCCACAACTGCTGAGCCCAGTGCTGCAGCTACAGAAGCTCTGATGCCCTAGAGCCCATGCTCTGCAAGCAAAGCCACTGCAACGAGAAACCTGAGCTCCAGAAAAAGGAGCGGCCCGTACTCCCTGCAGCTAGAGAAAAGCCTGCACAGCCGTGAAAACCCAGGATAATCCATAATAAATAAATAAATGAAAGCCTTTGTGGAAATAAAAAAGTAAAATGACCCCAAGTCCTCACCCTCTGAAGACCCTTCCTCTGCAGAGTCGTCCTCACCAGCTCAATTCTGGGAGTCAAGGGGTCACTCGCACGCTCAACATATTTGTGCTCTGCTGTGTTCTTCAGCCGTTCACCTCTGAGCTGACCTTCTCAGGATGCCTTGTGCTCCACGCAGGATCGCAAGAGCCAAAGGGGCCCATCAACTGGATTTAATCAATGTGGTAACACAGCTCTTTGTTGTTGCTTTTTATGTATGTAAGAGAATAGGTGGCCACTCAGAAAAGCTTGAGGTGAGGACAGTTTGCTACTGCCGTGTGCCTCACTGCCTTATTACGATGAAAGCAAGTCTCAGACAGGTTCTGCCACACAGCAGACGGTCACTAACAAGCGGGCATGAAACAGCTCGCACTGTCTGTTCTGGAAGCTTCATGAAGCCACAGCCTCTGTCTGGCCTTTTGGACGGTCCGATGGACACCTTGCCTAAACTTCTGTTCACTGGAGACCAAAGCCAAGACTGCAGAGGCAGGGTTCTGCCAGCCTTTCAGTCAATATCCAACATGGACAGCCTGCGTCGGGGGAAGCCCACTGGAGGCGCATGTGGAGTCTTAGCAGTCCCGTCTGCTGAGGGGGGTGGGCTACTTGGCTCTCTGGACCCTGACGCCCTGATTGTGAGGAGAGGGTAAAGTTTATTTTAGCTAGTTCACATATTAAGAACACTTTTTTTTTTTTTCAGCATTCTTAGAAACAACTTTGCTATAAATTTTCTCTTCTTTTACATGTTTAAATTGAACTATATTTGACAAAGAGTCCTTTTAATTTCACTAAAAGGAGCCCATTTATGAAATTTGTTACACCGATCAACAGGACATCATTTTCCACAGTAAAAAAATAAATTTTTTTTTTTTTTTATATTCTGTGTGCAAATGAGCAAAGCTGTGTATGACTGTGGATTGAGATACAGACAGCTGAGGCACTGGTAGATGGACTTTATGTGAGAATGCTAGGTAACCACCCCAGCTGCTCGTGAAGTTAAAGTTGAAATTAACTGGCACATATATAAGACCTCGCTGTCTATGTGGAAGTGTTTTAAAGTAAAATACTGTCTTCATTATAGATTCCCAAACCTCAAGGTCTAAGGCTCCCAATCTCTTGGATTCCACAGATTGACCACTGGCCCCAAGAATGCTTTTCAAACTGTAAATTGAGACCCGTTAACAGGTCATAATATGAATTCAGTGGGCTATGACCAACATTAAAAACAATGGCAAAGACCTTCCCTGGTGGTCCAGTGGTTAAGACTTTGCCTTCCAATGCAGGGGGGTGTGGGCTTGATCCCTGGTTGGGGAGTTAAAATCCCACATGCTTTGTGGCCAAAAAATCAAAACACAAAACAGAAGCAACATTGTAACATATTCAATAAACACTTTAAAAATGGTCAGCATCAAAAAGATCTTTAAAAAAAAATAACAAGCAACAAAGATATAGCTGACTCATGTCCTTGTACAGCAGAAACTAACACAACATTGCAAAGCAATTATACTCCAATAAAAAATAAAAACAATGACATTGTATAGAAACATCAGCGTAATAAGAATAGGTGTGGCTCTGTGAAACTTGTTTGTTAGATATCTATGGCATGTGTTCACTGGAATACTATGTAAAATTTAAAATATCTTTTTAAGTGTATTTTTTTTAAAAAAAAGGTGAAATTACATTTCATAAGTTTTGTGTTATTTACTCTTTGAATTCCAGGGGTCTGCTCTAGCTACACATTTAGGGAAAACATTTCTCACCTCTTCAAGGGCAGGATTCTGGCTGAAGATACCCACTTACATCACTGGACAGAATACTTGGCACCTTGATCTGCAGTATCAGCGTTCAGATTTATGGTGACTTCACTGCCGTGGCCAAGGACAATGAGTGGGTACTTGCTTTATATTTATGTAACTATAGAGCCGGTCCCGGCGATTTTCCAAAAACAAAAAGAAATCAGTTCCAGAAATTCTGAGAGCTTTCTCAGCCCCATTCCCCCACCCAAACTAAAAGCTGTCAGCAACCTTCCAGTGGCAGTTCCAGCAAAGAAAAAAGAGATTCTGTCTTTACTAGGTACCAGCATCATGAGTCTATTCTGAACACATACCCTTAACCAAATGTTTTCGTTTATATCAAATAAATTGAAAAGAATGATTGGAGTTTTTCTGATGATTGCATTGCCTCCTTCTCTGTTTGCAAACGGTGACCAGTGTTGAGGGGGAAATCTGTCTTCAGCAACCAAGTTCTGTCAAGTGTTTTTAAGACCCTTCTGGTGGAAAGGCAGCCCTACCTCAAGGAGAGATTTTCGACTTTCGATAGCATTTCTATTAACTAAGTTATCAATGCTCCAAGATCCTGCAGAAGAATTGAAAAATGGAGTTTGCAGGGATGAGTATGTCTACATGATTCTTTGAATGTAAGTTTCTGTGAACTTAGTAATATGACAAAAATTTACAGTATTGACTGCTAATGCGGTTGTTGTTCAGTCGCTAAGTAGTGTTTGACTCTTTGCAACTGCATGGACTGCAGCAGGTCCGGCTTCCCTGTCCATCACTATCTCCTGGAGTTTGCTTAAACTTGTGTCCGTTGAGTAGATGATGCCATCCAACCATCTCATCCTCTGTCTCCTCCTTCTCCTCCTGCCCTCGATCTTTCCCAGCATCAGGGTCTTTTCCAGTGAGTTGGCTTTTCACATCAGCTGGCCAAAGTGTCAGAGCTTCAGCTTCAGCATCGGTCCTCCCAATGAATATTCAGGGTTGATTTCCTTTGGGATTGACTGGCTTGATCTCTTTGCAGTCCAAGGGACTCTTCTTTAGCACCACAATTTGAAAGCACCTATTCTTCAGCTCTCAGTCTTCTTTATAGTCCAGCTCTCACATCCATACGTGACTACTGGAAAAGCCATAGCTTTGACTATATGGACCTTTGTCAGCAAAGTGATGTCTCTACTGTTTTGTATGCTGTCTATGTTTGTCATGGCTTTCCTTCTAAGAGAAAGCATATTTTAATTCCATGCCTGCAGTCCCCATCTGCACTGATTTTAGAGCCCAAGAAAATAAAAGCTCTCATTGCTTCCACTTTCCCCCCTTCTACTTGCCATGAAGTACTGGCTTTTAATATTAAAATATAAATATATGTATGTATGTGTATTAAAGGTAGTTGGAGAATATGATGTGTTAAAAGGGATGAATGAAAAGCCAGTTTGTTCTCCAGTTCAATGGAAAGATATATGTTTTACTGGGAGGAAAACATGCCTAATAATGAGTGGAAAGTGCTGAGAGAAGGTGCTCCCCAAGGAGGGGAAATAGAGAAACTAGAGGGGAAGGAATCTGTGATGTCTGGGGCAGAAGTCTGGGAGCCAAATGATCTATGGGCTATAGGCCATTTGACTCTGGATTGGGTGTACGCAAAGGCCTTTGTCTGAGAGAACCAGAAATAATGCAATTTATGATGAGGGAGCCCTGTGGACCAGCGATACAGGAAGGGACTCAGAAGGTGGCAGGGATGAGTCATGCCAAGTTGTGGTTCCAGAATTGAGGAGAGGGCTTGAGAGCCCTAAAGAAGTACTTCACGCTTAGAGCAGTCGGCGGATAACTGGAGTCCTCGGTGAGTACATCACTGCAGCGTGAGAAATAGCCCATGTTTCAAAAGCCCAGTCTCCTGTTCGAGCAAACAAAATAGTCCAGTTCTTCCACAGTTCTCACAACTGACACCTTTTCCCCACTGCAAAGTCAGAAAAATGTGAGAAATGATTGTCTTGTCTAGTTTGGATTTTTTGATATATGCCCTGGTGGCTCAGATGGTAAAGAATCTGTCTGCAATGAGGGAGACCCTAGTTCGATCCCTGGGTTGAGAAGATCCCCTGGAGAAGGGAATGGCAGCCCACTCCAGTATTCTTGCCTGGAGAATTCCACGGACAGAGGAGCCTGATGGGCTACAGTCCATAGGGTCACAAAGAGTCGGATGCAACTGAAAAACTAGCACTTTCACACTTTCATAAGAAATGAAAGTGAAGTTCCAAAATTAAGTACATTTTAGTTGCTTCAACATACAGTGTGCAGCAAATAATACAACGTATTGCCAGCCTGTTTAGTTTATCCTTAGACCAATGTGGTCCCCCTGCTGTTGTGTTGGCTGCTGAGTGGGTGGGGCAGAGGGCATGGAAATAGTGTCAGAGAACTGTGGGTTTGCAAGAGGAGTGTTGATAGAGGTCAGGGGCAGCCCTAGGCACTGGACCATCTGCCTTCACATCCCAGCTCTGCACTTTCATCCGCTGGAAATCTAGGGCAGGCCACCTGGAGTTTAATTATTTAAATTGGCTGGCCTGTGCAACCCCCCAACCCCCATAGGATTTCTCAGATCTCTGCTAGTTTTATCTACGATGCATAGAGATGAAGCATATAGGCTCTGGGCCTGGGCATAGATTCTGACTCTGCCTCTCACCAGCATGAGATCTTGGGGGCAGTTAAGCAACCTTTCTATGCCTCAATATCTTCAGTTGTGAAACTGGAATAATAATAGTTGCAATAATAAGTTGCTTCAGTCATGTCTTCACTCTTTGCAATCCCATGGACTATAGCCCACCAGGTTCCTCTGTCCGTGGGATTCTCCAGGCAAGAATACTGAAGTGGATGGCCATGCCCTCCTCTAGGGGATCTTCCCGACCCAGGGATTCAACCTGCAACTCCTGTGTCTCCTGTATCGGCAGGTGGATTCTTTTTTTTTTTTTAACAGTATGTAGATTCCTTTATTTATTTATTTTTTATTTTTTTTTAAATTTAATAAANGGAATAGCTCAACTGGAATTCCATCACCTCCACTAGCTTTGTTTGTAGTGATGCTTCCTAAAGCCCACTTGATTTCACATTCCAGGATATCTGGCTCTAGGTGAGTGATCACACCATCATAATTATCTGGGTCGTGAAGATCTTTTTTGTACAGTTCTGTGTATTCTTGGTACCTCTTCTTAATACCTTCTGCTTCTGTTAGGTCCATGCCATTTCTGTCCTTTATCAAGCCCATCTTTACATGAAATGTTCCCTTGGTATCTCTAATTTTATTGAATAGATCTCTAGTCTTTCTCATTCTATTGTTTTCCTCTATTTCTTTGCACTGATTACCAAGGAAAGCTTTCTTATCTCTCCTTGCTATTCTTTGGAACTCTGCATCCAAATGGGTATATCTTTCCTTTTTTCCTTTGCTTTTTGATTCTCTTCTCTTCAGTTATTTGTAAGGCCTCCTCAGACAACCATTTTGCTTGTTTGCCTTTTTCTTGGGAATGGTCTTGATCCCTGTGTCCTGTACAATGTCATAAACCTCCTTCCATAGTTTATCAGGCACTCTGTCTATCAGATATAGGCTCTTAAATCTATTTCTCACTTCCAGTGTAACATCATAAGGGATTTGATTTAGGTCATACCTGAATGGTCTAGTGGTTTTCCTTACTTTCTTCAATTTAAGTCTGAATTTGGCAATAAGGAGTTCATGATCTGAGCCACAGTCAGCTCCTGGTCTAGTTTTTGCTGACTATATAGAGCTTCCCCATCTTTGGCTGCAAAGAATACGATCAATCTGATTTTGGTGTCAACCATCTGGTGATGTCCATGTGTAGAGTCTTCTCTTGTCTACTTGGCCACTGACAAACACAGCTGAGTTAATGAATGTCAGTTGCCCAGGTTCTCCTCTGGCCCAGGTTCTCCTCTGGCCCAGGTTCTCCACTAGCCCAGGAAGTACTTTTGTTCATATCAGAAAAAGGAGTCCACTTTGAGCAGGCACATTTTTGGAGATGTAGGCAGTCCCTTTCACCAGAAGGAAAAGGGTGCCTCTTTCCCCCGGTGGGTGTCATATGGTATGGGCTGCAGAGAGTAGGCTGCTCTTCAGTGCCTCCCTAGCCAGGGGCTTTTGTGCAGTGCACAAATTGGAGAACTGTACATGGAGGCCCTATCAGTGGCTTTTATGCTGTTATGTAGCTGGGGCTGAGAGAGGGTGGGCTCTGTGGTCAGAGCTGGGGGGCTCTCCTTGCTTCTCACAACACACAGGAGGGGGAAATGTTCCTGGATTATATTAATAGAGATGTAGTGGGTTGAAACATGAGTCCCAAAAAGATTTTTCCAAATCCTGATTCCTGGAACCTATGAATGTGGCCTTATTTGGGGGGGAAAAAAGATCTTTCAGATGTAATTATAACTTAAGGATTTCAAGATGAGATCATCCTGGGTTGCCCGGGGGTGGTGGAGGCTTAATCCAGTGACAGTCTTATAAGAGTATTGCAGAAGGAGATTAAACAGGAGAGGAAGATCTGTGGAAGAAGGCCAAGTGAGGATGGAGCCAGAGACTGGAGTTACGCAGCTGCCAGTCAGGAAACACAAAGTGCCACCAGGAGCTGGAAGAGGCAAGGAGCACACCCTGACCCCCATCCCCACCCCCACCCCTGGAAGCACCAGAAGGAGTGCAGCCCTGCCAGTGCAGTGATTTTGAATTTGAGGCTCCAGAACTATGAGAGAGTGGACTTCTGTTGTTGGAGGACAGCTAGATTCTCGGCATCTGTTGGCAGCTCCAGGAAACAGATGGGGCTTCCCTGGCGGCTCAGCTGGTGAAGAAGCCGCCTGCAGTGACGGAGACCTGAGTTCCATCCCTGGGTTGGGAAGATTCCTTGGAGAAGGGAAAGGTTACCCACTCCAGTATTCTGGCCTGGAGAATTCCATGACTGTTTAGTCCACGGGCTTGCAAAGAGTTGGACACAATTGAGCGACTTTCACTTTCACTAGGAAACTGATGCAGGGGTAAGAGTAGGGATTGAAGGAGAAATTCAACAGGAGTTTTCCTTTCCAAGCTGTGACTGGTTCTCTCCTATCTTATCTAAAACCAAGCACATTGTACCCTGCATGGACTCTTTCCCTTCCTTCTGACCCTGTCCACAGCTTTATAAGAGAAATTATTTCTCATTGTAATTAGCTCTCTTGAAAACTCACACTGCTGTTATTGTGTTAAACAAAAGGATAAGCTTAACTCCAGCCCATCTTCACTTTATACAAGAAATATTTCTCCTGGTAACATACTTTCTTATGGACTCAACCTTATTTTGCTAAAACAAACAAACAAAAAAAGTGTTTTCTATCCCTGTTGTTGCTGCTGTTGTTCAGTCGCTCAGTCATGTCTGACTCTTTGCAATCCCATGGCTTCCCTGTCCTTCACCCTCTCCCAGAGTATGCTCAAACTCAAGTCCATTGAGTCGATGATGCCATCCCACCATCTCTTCCTCCATTGCCCCCGTCTCCTCCTGCCCGCAATCTTTCCCAGCATCAGGGTCTTTTCTATCCCTGCCCTAAGTTATATCCAAACCACCTTCCTTTAAATTCTCCTTGGCAGTGGGAAAGAGGAATCTCAACCCACTCTCTGCCAGTTTTTAAGTCCTTATAACCTATTATTTTCCCTCCAGGCTGTGGGGTATTCAAAAGCCTGCTCTGAGTATTATTAAGCTCCATGCCATCCAACACAGTGTGTGCTGTTAACTAGGGTGAGTAACCAGTTTTTCCAGCACAGAAGCATTTCTTGGGGCGTTATGCTTTCAGTGTTCAAACCAGAACAATTCTGGGCAGACCAGAAAGGGTGACTGTTAGCTGAACAAGTGAATGAACTGACCTGAACCCACTGTTCTGGGGACGTCAAGACTTGGGCAAGTTGCCCCATATAAGGTTACTTGGTGCTTACTCCCAACCTCCTTCCTGGGTCTCCAAGCCACCCACTCAGGGGCCTTCCTTCCTGGTGCTCCCCTTCCTCAGGCCAGTTCCCCCACTCAGGCACACATTTCACTGAGGTCCAGGGACTCTCTGCTAATGTTCCCGTGTGTAGTTCCAGTTCTCCTGCCACGTGACTCTTTTGTTCTCTGAATTCTTTCCTAGCTATTTTTCCTCCTCTTGCTTCTTAAACGTTGATGCTTCCAGGATTCTGTCCTTGGTTTATTCCCAGAGAGTTTATGGATGACCCCAAGAACTAAAATTAAAATAAAACCAAAAAACCAAACAGACCACCTTGGATGTCATTACCGCCTCTTTATTTTTCCACATCCAGCATTCCATCTATCAACAAGTTCTACCAATTCCTTCCTCCGAATAAACGTTAAATCACTTCTTTTCTCTCCATGCCTATGGTTGCTGGCATATGCCAGAACCTTAGCATTTCTTGTTGTTTGGACTTCCCATTTCCAACCTTAACTTTTCCAGTGGATCCTTTCCGCTGCTCCACAGTGATTGTTCTAACACGCAAATATGACTACGTTCTTCCTTTGACTAAAAGATGCCAGTGGTTCCCAGAGTCCCACAGGATTAATGCCCAGCTCTCTTAGACTAGCACATGGGACATTCCTGACCTGCCTTCACCCAACAGTTTGACTTCATCCATCTCTCTTGCCTGTCTCAGATCCCACGGTCCTATTTCAATAAACCAGTCCTGCTCGCTTGATGATCACACCCTTGGATGAATATGCCTTTCCCTCTGTCTGCTGCCCTCCCATCCTCCTCTACCAGGTGCCTCCTGCAAGACCTTCCCAAGTTAGCCCATAAGTTGCCACCATGACCCTTAAGCTGGGGGAGACGCGTCCTTCATGCTGCACCAGCAACATGTGCTTACCATTCTCAGGGTGTTCACACAGCTGCTGGTCTCCACGGCTGGAGGGCGAGCAACCCAAGTGCTGCTGCTGCTGCTGAGTCGCTTCAGTCGTGTCTGACTCAGTGCAACCCCAGAGGCGGCAGCCCACCAGGCCCCGCCATCCCTGGGATTCTCCAGGCAAGAACACTGGAGTGGGTTGCCATTTCCTTCTCCAGTGCATGAAAGTGAAAAGTGAAAGTGAAGTCGCTCAGTTGTGCCCGACTCTTAGCGACCCCATGGACTGCAGCCTACCAGGCTCCTCCATCCATGGGATTTTCCAGGCAACCCAAGTGCAGGGCACATTTACTCACCTATATCTTTCTGTAAGCACTTGGCACAGTATAGGTGCTTGTATTGGGTTGAATAGTGTCCCCTCAAATTCATGTCCAACTGGGACCTCAGAACGTGGCTTTATTTGAAAATAAAGGCTTTGCAGATATAAATTAGTTGAGGTTATACTGCATTAGAGTGGGTTCCCAATTCTTACAACTAGTGCCCTTATAAGAATAAGAAAGGACACACGGAGAAACAGACACACACAGAAGATGGCAGAGTAGAGGTTAGAGTCACGCAGCCCAGAGTCAAGGAATACCAAGGACTGCTGGCATCCACCAGCTGCTAGGAGAGAGGCAAGGAAGGACCCTTCCCTCAAACTTTCACAGGGACCGTGGCCCCTGCTGATATCTTGGTTTTGGACTTTTGGCCTCCCGAACTGCGAGGGAATAAAGCTCTGCTGTTTTTAACCACCCAGCTGGTGGTCCTTTGTTTTAGCAGCCCTGGGAAATAAATGCAGCATAGCAATATTTGGTTGGCTTGGTGAATAATCTAGCCCTCCTCCCTTCCTCACAGCTATTGGGAAAGATCTCTGGGTTGAAAGGTTCTGGTCGCCTTCTGATCAACGCATTAGCTAAATGGAACAGCGCCATGAGCTTAGGACTCCAAATGGATCCTGTGTTTGTTAGGCTGACTATCAGAGATTATTTTTTTCTCATGATCCGACTGCAAAGTTAGCTGGATCCTGGTGCTAAATAATGTCGCTTCTGCCCTGAGCAAGGCTTTCATGCAAGGCTCTGCTGGAACACCTGAAACGACCATGGTTCAGGATATCATTGAGTTCACAGAGTAAGCCACATGTGGCTTTTGCACCTGCTTGCTAATAAATGAGGGTCTGAATGGCAGAATTCTACCCAACACTGCTTTCATTATAACACACAGAAACCTGTGGCCCGGAGACCTTGTGCACGTACGTGATGAACGACAATCATTCAGGTCAGTTCTAACCAAGAAGGTCGTAGAAAGAACTCCAGTTTCGAAACAAGACAAATTTGGACTAAAATCCCAGCTCCACTCCGATTGCCCAAATCACCTATGATGTGGCTTCAGATGGTGGTAACAACAGCTGAGCCGCCTCACTGGGCTATCGCTATAATTAAGTGAGATCAAGTGTGTGAAAGGCTTCGGGTGTCACAAACGTTCCCCGTGATCCAGCAACGTGTGGGCAGTTGCACAGCTAAAGGGTGAGGTGCCGTCTGGGGTCTCGGCCCTGGGGACAAGCTCTTTCCCCTGAAATAGAGACAGCGGCCTCTAATGAGGGCCTGGAGCATTAATTAGGGATCTGGGATGGACCACCTTTATGCACTCTCATATACATGTTCCACTTTTATCCCCACAAAAGCCTTTTCTTTAAAAATTCTTATCCTCATTAAAAATATAGGTTAGTTTTGGAAATGAGGCTCAAAGAAGTGACGCAGCACCCCGCAGCACTCAAGAGCAACAGTCCTCAACCTTGGCTGCCTGGGAGAGCTTTGAATACTCCCCGTGCCCCGGCCACCACGCAGAGCTGTGAAACCAGGATGTCTGATATTGGAGACCAGGAATCAAGGCTTTATAAAACTCCTGGAGTGCATACTCTGTCGTGTCCGAATCTACAAGACCCTGTGAACTGCAGCCCACTAGGCTGCCCTGTGCAAGGGACTTTTCCCGGCAAGAATACTAGAGTGGGTTGCCATTTCCTTCTTCAGAGGGATCTTGCTGACCCAGAGATCAAATCCACATCTCCGGAGTCTCCTGCATGGCAGGCGAATTCTTTATCGCTGAGCCTCTGGGGAAGCCCTATGAAACTACTTGGGTGGCTCTCAAATGCAGCGGTGTTTGAGGAGCTATGCTCTTGAGTTTACAGATCACTTTCCCTCAAATGAAGTGCTTTGAACTATCGCTTCCCTGCTCTGCGAGGATAGCAGAGCAGATTTCACTGTCCCCACTAGAAAGGTGGGAAAACTGAGGCTCAGAAAGTTCTAGGAGGACTTGGACTGTAAACCAGATATCCTGAGTCTGCTCCTGTATAGTGTCCCGGTGGTGAGGAAGAGGTTGAGCCGTGTTGCAGACCTCATTTACTCCCTTGCAGGGCAAGTCTGGGCCCGAGAAGAGAAGGCTGACTTGGGTCTGTGAAATCGTTTCCTGCTAAAGAGCCAGAGGGGCTTCCTGGGTGGCTCAGTGGGTAAAGAATCCACCTGCCACTGCAGGAAACACAGGTTCCACCCCAGGTCTGGAAGATCCCCTGGAGAAGGAAATGGCAACCCACTCCAGTACTCTTGCCTGGGAAATCCCATGGACAGAGGAGCCTGGGGGGGCTACAGTCCACGGGGTCGCAAAGAGTCGGACACAACTTAGCAACTAAACAACAACACAAGACAGAGGCAGGGTCCTGGGAGCCCTGGTCTCCCCGAGCTCCCAGATTCCCTGTAGCACAGAGAGAGGCCCAGGGGTTTTCACTGGGCCTGTCAGATCCATTTCATTCCTGCCTTGTCCCAGGGAGTGTGGGCTGGGCTTATCTCTGCCAAATGCTTCTGAAGCCCTGGGCTGGAGAGAGCACGGGAGCTGAGTGTTCACACCTTGGAAAAGCTGTTTTTTTCTCAGATCACCTCTCCGGCCACCCCCAGGTTCCCATGGCCCACATGGTTCCCGAGGGCCATCAGCAATTAACACACAGTTCTGGAAACCTGAAGGCTCTGACAGCCCCGCAAATCAGGCTTCGGGTCCTCCCTGCCTGTCACCCCCTCCCTCAGTTCTTCAGAGGACAATGCTATCAAGTCATCGTGAGCAGTGGAACCAGAAAACCCCAGCGCAGTGAAAGAACACCGAGGCCTCTCTTCCTGGCTGTGGGTGAGGTTTCAATAGAAAGCCTTTCTCGACCAGGGAGCAGCAGTTCCTCTGTGTGTCCGTCACAGAACGCTACCCTCTTCCTTGGTGGCGATTTAGGCCCCAGATCAAGCTGGGGTTATTTCCTCACCCTCGCCATAGTCATAGCATCAGCTTTGATTAATGAGGTGGCCTGTTAGAAGGATAATGTCAGCCTTAATCAGAAACGCCTCAAGTGCCTCTCTTTGCATTTTGGTAAATGGCGTAATCACATTACGACGGTTCCATGTGTCTGGGAGTTGATTGCTGTCGTGAAAAATCTGCCTGATTTTCCAGGTTAAGGGGTGTCAGGGGACCCAAGACACAGCTAATCACCGTGCATTGTTGGGAGTGTTTGGACACCACAGAGGCCGCCTGGTGTGTACGGTCCTTCCTTCTGGGTCGACAGGAGTGCTCTGAGCTGGTGGTCTGCTTGCCCCGGGAGCCTCCTTGAAGGAAGTGGGCTGAGAGTCAGAGAGAGGCAGTGTTGACTGTTGGACTTAAGCGTAAAGAAAGCAGAGACATGGCTGCCAAAGACAGGCAGGCGACTGAGCTGGCCTGGGCCGATCTTGCCCCTGGTCCATCGAGCTTGTGATGGACACTCAGCCTCGGGCCGTGCCACAGGGCTGGAAAACTGGCAGGAAAGCCCCACTCTGCCCCGAAGATAGGAAACAGCAGGGGTGACGTGTGGTGCAAAGGCACATAATGAGTGTGGACTTGCCTTGTCATAATAGCACTTGGCTGCTGGCGGGTTCCGCTTTGCTGAAGAAGCTGTAGAAGCTTCTCATTCAAGGGTAGATTCTTGCTGCACCCTGGGGAGATGGAGACTTCCCTCTCCTTTTGCTAGCAGGGAAACCAAGGCAAGAAGAGGTGACATCTCTCATCCACGCATGTATGCAGTGGACCGATGCTCGGCTCTGCTTCTCAAGGGAGCCTCCTGACTGTCTGCTTCTCCGCCTTCCTGCCTCCCTGCTTTTGTCTCTGCGAGTCTGTGGATGACAGTAACAGTAAATCGTCACCACCAACATTGAGAGATTAGGAGGAAGACCTGAGGAAGTAGGCATCAAGCCCCCAGAGGCTATTTTTAGGTGCTCTGGGGGGTTTAAAAAAAATGGCTCACACAGTTAGCCACTTATGACTTTTCGAATACCGAGGAGGAATAGATGGCAGCACTTAGCTTCTCCAGGGCCAGGAAGTGAAATCCTCTCAGGAGCCTGAAAGCACTTTGGGGCCGTTACGTGTACAGTCTCTCGGACGACATTTAGTATCTCGCGTGATGTTTTCATCTTTGGCCGTGAGACTAGTGTTTCTTCTCAGCTTTGGAAATTACTGCTAGAGTAGCTGAGGAAATTGAGTCAGGGAGTGAGAACTATCTCACAACCCTGGCGGAAGCAAATCTCTTGCCGGTTGCCCTGAAGTTCACTTCAGAGGGTTCTGCTAAATGTCCCCGGGCACACTCGTGGTGTGGAGAGTTCCCCAACCCAACAACAAAGGAACAAGGCACCATGGCGCCTTGAATCTGCCAAGCTCTTTCTTCCATCTTTCCATGCTCCCAGCCCACTTTCCACCTGAGTCAAGAGTCTTCCCAAGGAAAGGTTAGGTTAGATATCTTAAAGGTCACAGGCTCACTATGTGTATGTGTGTGTGTGTTTGACTGAGTCTTGTGTGACTCTTTGTGACATCATGGACTGTAGCCCACCAGGCTCCTCTCTCCATGGAATTCTCCAGGCAAGAATACTGGAGTGGGTTGCCATTCCCTTCTCTAGGGGATCTTCATGGCCCAAGGATGGAACCGGGGTCTCTCGCCTTGTAGGCAGATTCTTTACCATCTGAGCTACCAGGGAAGCCCCACGGGCTCACTACCTGCCCTAAAACCTCACAGACGGATGTTGCATTTAAGAATGAGTGTCCCAGCCTGGGCGGTATCTCTGCTCTGGGGAAGCTGGCAGCATTCGTCCCCACTGCTCTCTAGAGCACTGTGGTGTCCTCCCAGCAGCCGACACCTTGATCTCTCTTCCTTTAAACTCAGTGGATCAGGGACTGAGAAATTTAAACAAATCAAGGAAGCAGAGCTTTGGCCCCACACAGCCAATAGCTTTAAACTAAACCCGCAAGAGGCCAAACAGAAACCCACAGAGGACTGAACTTGCATTACGGTCAGAGCTTCCATCTGACCCCAGCTGGCACGCTCACCACAGAAGCTGCCTGTGCTGCCTGCCTACCTCCCTTCTGGCTCAGCCTCGCGCCAGTCCCTGGACCAATCCTGATGCCGGCAAGATGCGTATTCCTAGTCTTGCCCCCTTGGCGCTGTCTGCAGGGCTTCCCTGGCCTGGGACTCTGTGGCCCAGCCTCTGTTACTGTCCCCCTCTCCCTTTCTTCCGTTTCTGGTGGCAACCACATCCAGCTCTTGGCATTTCAGAGGCGAGCTCCCCGTCGCTGGGCAGGTGCAACGGACCACAGCAATCTGGTCCTCGGTGCCCACTCGCGCCTAACTCTTCAGCTTTGGTAGTGCCGCTGCTTTACAGTTCCTAGTGGTCACTCTGGGCTTCCCCAGTGGTGCTAGTGGTCAAGAACCCACCTGCCAATCCAGGAGATGTAAGAGACGTGGGTTCGATCCCTGGGTCAGGAAGATCCCCTGGAGGAGGAAATGGCAAGCCACGTCAGTATTCTTGCCTGGAGAATCCCTTGGACAGACAGTCCAGAGAGTCACAAATAGTTGGACATGACTGAAGTGACTTTGCACGCACGTGTGCAGGGGCCACTCTGGCACTGACCACGCTTGGAATTCGGCTCCCTCAGACACTGCTATCACTCCAGGACCAGTGGCTCTCATCAACTGTTTCCGCTGATAGCTGCCTCCTCCAGTCCTGGCTCCTCCTTGACACCATGTGCAGCGTCCTGGTTACCACCTTCCACGGCACTTGCATATGAGCTGGTCTTTCTCCACCAGACTGTGAGCTCCAGGAGAGCAGAGATCTCTCTTTTTTATTTTTCTTTTCCTTGCATCCCCAGTGCCAGAACAGCAGCTCCCCCCACCTCATCCCCTCAGTCCAAGGGAAAAATGTCTTCCATGAAGCCGGTCCCTGGTGCCAAAAATGCTGAGGACAACTGCAGTGTACAGGGAAGTGACAGCTTGATTTTGCGGATGGACATCCATCTCTGTTCCTTTAAACTGAAAGAACAAGCCCAGAATTCAACCCTAGCAGAATTTTGCCGCTTCTGAAAAGACGGTCTTTTTCACGAGACTGTGCTCATTACGAAAGGGGTGCCATAATAGGCATTTGTCTCCTTTGTTTGCTTTATAATTGCAGTGACCCTGGGACAACGCGGGGTCAGGGGCACTGGCCCTCTGCACAGGTGAAAATCCACATACAGCTTTCGACTCCTGAAAACTTAACTACTGTTACCCTACGACTGACTGATAACATGTGCGGTTGCCTGTTTTGTATGTTATATATGTTATACACGGCATTCTTGCAATAAAACAAGCTGGAGACAAGAAAATGTGAATAAGCGCATCATAAAGTAGAGAAAATACATTTATAGCACTGTAGCGATGGCACCCCACTCCAGTCCTCTCGCCTGGAAAATCCCACGGACGGAGGAGCCTGGTGGGCTGCAGTCCATGGGGTCGCAAAGAGTCGGCACGACTGAGCGACTTCACTCTCGCTTTTCACTTTCATGCATTGGAGAAGGCAATGGCACCCCACTCCAGTATTCCTGCCTGGAGAATCCCAGGGACCAGGGAGCCTGGTGGGCTGCCGTTTATGGGGTCGCACAGAGTCAGACACGACTGAAGCGACTTAGCAGCAGCAGCAGCATATTTAGCAACACCATAAGTTTATGTCATTTCTTTACAAGACAAATCAACATGATACAAAATGCTGTAGATCTTACATGTATGACTAACACTTGACATCAAAGGTGAAAAGATAATGTGAAAAAGAAATCGATGTTTATTTACAGATAGAATGATTCAGGAACTNATTTAGCAACACCATAAGTTTATGTCATTTCTTTACAAGACAAATCAACATGATACAAAATGCTGTAGATCTTACATGTATGACTAACACTTGACATCAAAGGTGAAAAGATAATGTGAAAAAGAAATCGATGTTTATTTACAGATAGAATGATTCAGGAACTGAAAACGAAGAAACAGCAGTATGATTGCTTTAGTCTAGCTTATACACTAATAAATGAATCATTATAAGGTTTTATGGCATATAGTACTAGACTCATATTCATAATGCAGTATTGGAAACACATTTTTTAAAAAATCACTTACCTGTAATAATAGGCTGATATGCAGTTTCTCCAGTTACAAGAGAGGCATATTGTACAGTAATGCAACTATTTGAAAGCAAAGTTACAAGACAGAAAGCTAACATGTTAAACATGTTATTAATTTTGTAGTAAATATCACTCACTTTATGCCTACGTAAGGATAGATTCATATCTACATATATTTTATATGCTCATGACATACCTAACTTTTTCTTAATTTTTTCAGTATTTCTAAGCCACATGGTTTGTCTGTGAGTTTTTTCAAATTGTTGCAGACCTCCAAAATGTTTTCTAATGTATTTATTGAAAACAAATCCATATGTAAGTGTAAGAATGCAGTTTGAACCTGTGTTGTTTAAGAGTCAACTGTATACTTAATTGTTCACTGTTCTGGGATTTCCCTGGCGGTCCAGTGGTTAAGACTCTGCTTTTCCAATGCAGGGAGTTCTGGTTCAATCCCTGGTCAGGGAATTAAGATCCCACACGCCTTGAGCCAAAGTCAGAAACAAAATAAAATTGTTCCGAGTTCTATCAGTTAAGCAAATCTTTAGTTGCCTGAAATAAAGAAATAATTATTTTTTAGTGTTGAGTTGGGGAGGAAGTGGCACTTGATGATGGAGTATTGCCTGTATATCTTGAGTGAGTCACAGAGTATCTCTAAGCTTTAGCTTGCTCACCTGGAAATTGTGATGGTTGAACTCAGCAATCACTAATTTTCCTCCCATGTTTACTGTTCTATAAGCCCACAATTCTGTTTTGCTAATGTAATTCCCAAAGCCTGCCCTTTCTGTCTTGTTATTGTTCTTGTTCAGTTGCTCAGTTCAGTTCAGTTCAGTCACTCAGTCGTGTCCGACTCTGCGACCCCATGAATCGCAGCACGCCGGACTTCCTGTCCATCACCTACTCCCGGAGTTCACTCAGACTCACGCCCATCGAGTCCGTGATGCCATCCAGCCATCTCATCCTCGGTCNTCAAGAGGCTTTTTAGTTCCTCTTCACTTTCTTTTTTTTTTTTTAATTTTAATTTTTTCATCTCAGGTGTACATGAGTTCCCAATCTTGATTCACTTTCTGCCATAAGGGTGGTGTCATCTGCATATCTGAGGTTATTGATATTTCTCCCAGCAATCTTGATTCCAGTCGTGTCCAACTCTTCGACCCCATGGACTGCAGCACATCTGGCTTACCTGTCCTTCACCATCTCCCAGGGCTTGCTCAAACTCATGTCCATTGAGTCGGCCGTCCAACGATCTCTTTCTCTGTCACCCACTTCTTCTGCCCTCAATCTTTCCCAACATCAGGGTCTTTTCCAGTGAGTTGGCTCTTTGCATCAGGTGGCCAAAGTACTGGAGCTTCAGTTTCAGCATCGGTCCTTTCAATGAAAATTCATTATTAATTTCCTTTGGGATTGACTGGTTTGATCTCCTTGCTGTACGAGGGATTTCTCCAGAGTCTTCTGTTGTGTGTTTTGGCCAAATACAGAACTTCAAGGTTAAAACCTTTGCACAACTTTTAACTTGCACAAGTGTTGCCACCAGGTGGCAGGAGCGTGCCACAGTCTTGTCCCAAGCACAAAGCATGTGAGCATCTTACCAGAGGCGGAATTAACATAGTGGCTTTAAACTAGGAGGCCAGCGTCTCTGAGTTCTTGAAACAGCAAAGCAATCTCTTTATGAAAGCATTTAGTCTTATGCAAGGCAACAGTATCAGGGTTAGCAATTGCCGTATCTAGGAATGCCCAGGGACTCAGATTTCTCTGGTTCAGAGTTTTGAGGACTTTGGCTCCTAGTGGTCTCTCCACCCCTCCTTTCATCTGAGTGAGCCAATGGGAGCCCAGCAGCTCAGCAACAACCACAGTATTCAGTGTCCCATGAGGAGAGTTATGTGCTGAACCAGAATTGATGGAGTCTATCCTGTTACTGATCTTTCCTGTCTCCTTCCAGNCTCCTAGTGGTCTCTCCACCCCTCCTTTCATCTGAGTGAGCCAATGGGAGCCCAGCAGCTCAGCAACAACCACAGTATTCAGTGTCCCATGAGGAGAGTTATGTGCTGAACCAGAATTGATGGAGTCTATCCTGTTACTGATCTTTCCTGTCTCCTTCCAGGAAGGATAAGGCCTGAGCACAGGCAAAGTTGGGACAGCTCCCAAAGTCCTTAAAAAATTTTTTTTTTTTGCCCAATTACAACAAAATTTTACCTAAATACAAAGCCAGCATGAGAAATTCCATTTCCCCTCCAGCCTCCCCACCTCCACTTTTCCCATGGTTAATTTTATGTGTCAACCTGACTGGGACATGGAGCACCCTAGATATTTGATCAGACATTATTTTGGGTGTACCTGCAAGGATGTTTTTGGGTGAGATTTACATTTAAATCCATAGACTTGAATAAAGCAGATCATTCTCCCCCTCATCCAGTCAATCAGTTGAAGCCTTGAATAGAACAAAGACTAACCGACCCTTCCTTGAACATGGGAGAATTCTTCTTGGTTAACTGCTTTCAAACTGTGACATTGGTTTTCTTCCTGCCTTTGGGCTTGAACTGAAACAATGGCCCTTCGTAGATTTTGAGCCTGCCAGACTTCATACTGGAACCAAACCATTACTCTTCGAGGTCTCCAGGCCCTGCAGATCTTGGGACTGGTCAGCCTACATTATCATGTGAACTGATTACTTGTAATGTTTACATATTCAGGGCTTTCCTGGTGGCTCAGAGGGTAAAGAATCCACCTGCAATGCCGGAGACGCAAGAGATGTAGGTTCGATCTCTGGGTCAGGAAGATCCCCTGGAGAAAGGAATGGCAACCCACTCCAGCATTCTTGCCTAGAGAATTCCGTGGACAGAGGAGGCTGGCAGGCTATAGTCCATGGGGTCACAAAGAGTTGGACATGACCGAGCAACTAACACTTTCACTTACATATATTCATAAATGTATAGTCTACTGTGCGTATATGTTATATTCATATATGTGTCTGTGTGGATCTATCTTTCCTATTGGTTCTGTTTCTCTGGAGAACTGTGATGGACGCACCTCATAGCTGGCCGTTCATCATTTGGGTGTGCACACGTGTGTACTGAGCAGTTATTTCATGCCAGATCCTATACTAGGCCTCAGGAATAGGGAGGTGAACAAGTCAAGCCTATTTCCTGCCCTCCGGCTGCTTTCAATCTGCTGAGGGAGATAAACAGTCAAACGCTCACACAAGTGTAAACACAGCTCCAGCAAGGGCACTGAGAGGTAGGAGCTGCTGATAGTCTGGGAGGAGTGGGGAGGAAAGATGTGAGTTGCTCAAAGGAGCTGAGGCCCAAGCCACGGTGTGATGGGCAGGGCAATGGCAGCAGCAGACTTGGTGCCACCTGGCATGTCTCTGGCCCTGTCTGCAACCTGCCTCTTGCCTTGCTCACCGGCTCCGCTCCTCCGCTGGCCCCGTGCTGAACTCAGAAGGCACTATGTGAACTCCGAGTGCTTCTTTTGTCTGTTTGCTTTTGCTTTTTCATCTTGGGATGTTATTTAAGGAACCCCTGATCCTTCTTTCTTGTCCTGGATAGTGCTCTAATAGTAGCAATATGAGCCAACTTACCAAAAGGGGCATCAATGGAAAAGAGAGGCTCAGGAGAATCTAAGACAGGAAGCCAGGTTCCTCCAGGCATTGGAATGGGAATATTGTTGCACAGAAAGGCTGTCTCTCTCTTGATGGCTTCATGACCTCACCTAAGAGAGCTCGGGTACCCTCTGCGTGTGACCTCTGGTGTCAACTCTGCTCATCAGTTTCTTCTGCCGTCACAAGCAGATGGTCCCTAATGGTCACCCAATTACTTCTATTATGACATAACTCTTGATAAACCTTCTGACTGCTTGTCAGTTGAGCTTGGCCTATGTGAATTGTATTAACATCCTGAAATAGGAATTGTTGTTTTTCGATTGCTAAGTCATGTCCAACTCTTTGCGATCCCATGGACTGCAGCATCCCAGGCTTCCCTGTTCTTCACCATCTCCCGGAGTTTGCTTAAACTCATGACCATTGAGTTGGTGATGTCATCCAACCATCTCATCCTGTCACCCTCTTCTCCTCCTGCCTTCAGTCTTTCCCAGCATCAGAGTCTTTTCCAGTGAGTTGGTCTTTTGCACCAGGTGGCCAAAGTATTGGAGCTTCAGCTTCAGCATCAGACCTTCCAAGGACTATTCAGGGTTGATTTTCTTTAGGACTGACTGGTTTGATCTTGCTATCCATGGGACTCTCAAGAGTCTTCTCCAGCACTACAATTTGAAAGCATCAGTTTTTCAGTGCTCAGCCTTCTTTATGGTCCAACTCTCTCACATCCATACATGAGTAAGGAATGTAATTTGCCTAACGTATCGTCTTTGAGCAAGGCCGCATAAGTCATGAGCTCCTGGACTATAGGACAGGTTCCACTGGGGGACTGGTATTCACCCTTATTCTGTGCCACTTGGTACAGAGCCTCTGGAATTGATCCAGATTTCTCTCTTCTCCCATCTGTAATCAGCTCTACCTTCCTCCATCACTGAGTACCTAGCACTTAACACTTAAGTGGTGCTCAATAAATATTGGTTATATCAAAGTACACCAGTCAGAGACCCTCAGAAATAAATGCATAGTTTAAAAAATATAGGTTTATTCAGTTTGCTGCCATGAGGGGGAGAGCTCTTGGTGCCTTGGGAAGAGAGCATTGGAGAGGTTTGTTGAAAGATGTGGGTGATTCTAAGGAATGACTAGAGAAACAGGAACTTGCTTTGTATTGGATGCTATTGTAAAGAGGAGGAATTCAGCAAATTGATGATTCAGAAATCCTTGCTCAGGAATTAGAAAGAGGGCTGGAAATGTCACTGTTAAGAAAGCAACAATCTCTCAGAAGTCATTTTTTCAGCTCCAGTGTGGCCTTGTTTCTGTTTGGTTAGAAACACTATTCATCACAGTCTAACTGGCGGTAGGGTTGATTTCCACTTTTTCAGTTAAATGAAAAAAAAAAAAAAAAACCCATTGAACATTTAACTTTCCCCAAATGCAGAAGCAATGGCTGTGGGTTACAGGAAAGACTGAGATGCCATTGTTGTACCAACCAGAATGGCCCTCCGTGTTACCTGTGTTCAGGTGCCTGCATTTTACTGACTTTGAACAAAACTGACCTTTGGTGTAAGCACGCGACATAGACTCACCTGAGGTTCCGTCTACTGTTTGGAAATAAATGGTGACATCTGTTTTCCGTTGTTGATATCTTCACTCCTCTTTATTTTGATTGCTCATTCAAGAATACTCTGCAGTTGGCCATTGCTCCTCTTCAGGTGTAGTCCCACACGTTCCAAATATCTGCTTGGCACTAAGAACAATGGGTCTGTTATTTCCTGAGTTTGTAACACCAAACTCACATCGACTCAGTTTTCTCAGCAGTCACGTTACCCCATCTGTTCACATAAGTTGTTTTTAAGTGAGAGCACCCTGGTCTGGCACATATGCAGTTGGTTTTTGCAATCTGAATGGAAAAGTCAGTTTTCCTTACAACATCTTACTCGTTTTCACTCAGCATTTTAGATGGTTAGAAAAAACACCCATCGTGTTGCTGTTCCTGAGACTTTTTGGTCATTTGCCGTTTGTTTAACACTTCTTCTCTGTAATGCACTCACAAGACTGATCAAAAGTTGATAAAGAGACTTGAAAGAATAGAGTTCCTCCAGTTTCAGGAAGTCATCAACAACACTCTTTTGATATGGTTGTTGGGTTGTTTCAATATGATTAACCAGTCTACATTTCACCCTGTACAGGCATGGGTAGAATGGGAGCTTTTGGCAGTTGCGCATTTTCAGAAGGTGACTGTAACAAATGGAAGTTTAGAGACAGGGGCAAGAGGTGGGGAGAGGGGGTGGGAAGACCAATGGGGATTGTAAGAAATAATCCAAACTTGAGGTCATCGGTTCTTAAACTAGGGTGGGGTGCTTTTGGAAATGGATCAGGAAGTGGCGTTGCTGGAAACACTGAGAAAGGAAAATCCGACAGATCTCTATGAATCTCTATGAATGAATGAATATAGGAAGAAATGAGGCAAAGAAGAGCTGAGAGCCTCAGTGATTTGGGTTGTCCTTGCTGGAAACAGAAGCCTTGGGGAGAAGCTGTTTGGGCAGCAGTTGGATGATGGAGGGAATTCTTCTTTTTTAAGTTATTTATTTATTTGACCGTGTCAGCTCTTAGTTGTTGTGTGTAGATCTCTAGTTGCAGCACGTGAGATCTAGTCCCCTGACCAGGGATTGAACCTGAGCCCCCTGCATTAGGAGCATGCAGTCTTAGCCACTGGGCAACCAGGGAAGTCCTGGAGGGAATTCTTACTGCAACGCGATGAAGAAAAGTAGTGACCAGCTTTGCATTCCTTTTATGGGCCAGGCTCTGGGCAAGTTTTTAATTGGTTTCTTGTTTATTCATTTTATAAAGCATTGCTCATTTAGTCCTCACAGGAGTCATTTGGGGTGGGTAATATTAACTCCCTTTTACAAAAGGGCACTTGAGGCTGAGAGGGGCTAACATCTTTGAGCATACACCTGGTAGAAAGTGCTCAGCCCTAGGGGTATAGCAGTAACAGACAGTTGCCCGTTCTATAAGAAAAATCACCCTTTGCAGACAATTGTAATTGCTAATCAACATCAGCTTCAAGAAGACAGAGGAGGGCATTTAATTCAGTCTCCTGGGGGTGGGGAGAGAAGGAGATGGCGTCTAAGCGGATGAGGTGGATCAAGAATGGAAGGCCAAGGCCAAGTCCAAGGGCGAAGGCCAGGCCAGGCAGAGAGAGCAGCGTGCAACTGTGGTGTCGTTAGGAGACAGCAAAGGATTTTATTTCTGTTGGAGAGAAGGTGATCTGAGGATCAGCAGGAGAGGGGGCTGGAAGAGCAGGCAGGGTCTGGGTGGTGGAGATATTTCATGTCAGGTTGAGTTTGGACCTGATCTTGAATGGAATGAGGAGCTAGTGAAGATTTCAAATTGGAGGGTGGCAGGATTGGATTTGTACAGAAGAAAGATAATTCTGGCGTTGAGGTGAAGACTTGATTAAAAGTGAGAGATGGGAAGCCCTTGGGAAATCCAAAGATGATATTAGTCTGAACCAGGCAGAGGTGAGGGTGATGGGGCAGAGAAGACCAATTCAAGACTTGGAAGGAGAACCCAGACGATTCGGAGACCACTTAGATGTGGGAATTTGGGAGGAGGGAGAGTTGAGGAGGACTCTAGGGTAGTGGCTTGACTCACTGGATATACGGGATTTGAATAGAGTTAGGGAAACTTGGAAGGTAAACAGGTTAGGTGGGGAGAGAACGGGATAAAGATGCTGAACCCAGTTTTGGACCTGCTAATTATTAAATCATCTTGTGGCAATTAAGAACTTTCCAAGAGACAACTGAATATTTGTGTTTACTTAAAACAGCCCGCAAAAATTATCTTATTTGCTCGTCTGTTGTGTGGTTTTTTTTTTTTTTTTTTTCCATTCTTACCTGCTCACCCAACTGTGAGCTCCGTGAGAGCTGGGACCTCTGTGTGTTTTGTTCGTGGATATATTTCCAGGGCCAGGTACACCTTTGTTGAACAAATGAACAGCACACAGAGAGTGTGGTGAGAGATTACTTGGGGGAGGAAGGGACAATATCTTATTCCTCTTCGCACTTGGTTGCCTAGTAGAGAGTGGGTGCTCAATATGAAAATGAAGAATTATCGTATTTCCAGGTACGTGCCTGAGAGAACCGAAACGAGGTTTTCAAAGAGTTGTATGACAATGTCCATAGGAGCACTGTTCATAACCAAAAAAAGGTAGAAAATAGACCAAAAGGAAACAATCCAAACGTCCATTAAGTAAAGAACAGATAAAGAAAAATGGTACATCATTCCAATGGAATATTATTTAGCAATAAAAAGAGTGAAGTAGTGATACCTGTCACAGCATGGTTGAGCTCTCAAAACTTTAGACAAAGTGGAAGAAGATAGACACAGAAAGCCACTTAATGTATGATGCCGTTTATATAAGATGTCCCTTTATATAAATGCACTTATATAAAATGATAGATTAAACCCATAGAGACAGAAAGCATGTTAGTGATTGCTGGAGGCTGAAGGAAGTAGGGAGTAGGGATTGCTTAATGGGTACAGATTTCTTTGCCGGGTGATAAAAAATGTTCTGAAATTATACAGTGGCGATGATTGTTCAGTGTCATGAACGTGATGGAAAGCACTAAATTGTATACTTTAAAATCATTACAAGGGTGAATTTTATGTTACATTTCAATGGATTTTACTTTGATAAAAGAAAAATAATAGAATGGGTCTGCAGGTAAAGGATAACTGAACTGTAAAACCTATAGGACTGCTACTTCTAACTCACCTACAGATGAACTTGAGAACCACAGAAAGCAATACTGGGGCCTGAATCTACTAAACAGATATAATTGTTCAGAGTCATCAAGTCACTGCTCATAGCATTCCTTGAAGGATTCCTTCAGACTGAGCACTCCTCTCTACTGCATGAAAAATGACTCTATTCCTATGTAGATCTTTGGGGAAATATTTATTGCATGAAGCAGGAAAGTGACCTGCTTATGGTAACTGCAATGCTACGATTGAACGTCGCAATGTTTATTTAGTGACCCAAAACTACCTCCTCATCTGTCTACCCTAAAACCATGGGCTTCTGACAGCCAGGACTTAAAAGGGGTTGTCCTCCCATGGTTTTGCGGGGAAGAGGACCCAGCATGAGGTCTCTGGGGGGATCAAAGAAAGCCACAGAAGAAGGACCGGAAGTGGCGATGTGAGCTCTGCATACTCTGGGGACAGACCCTCTGGCAGGCAGCTCCCCCCAGCGCCCTGAAAAGGCTGCAGGGATAATGCCTCTTCTTATTTCTAGCTGTGAATAGACCTCTAGTGGCAGCTGCTGAAATTAACCTGCTCTCTCTGGAGCCTGGGCAGTGCCCCCTCTGTAAATGGGCATCATTCCTTTCTCTCAGAGCCCGTTACTGGTTGCAGCCAGTCCAACAGAAGAACAAAACATCTCCAGCAATGTTAAACCTCTTGTCAGTCTGGTCTGGCTAAACATGCTCTTTAAAATCTCTGAGCCAATTTTCTTTATTGCCCATCCTCTCTGCAGCTGAACTGTAGACAAGGAAGTTGCCCTGTGCTGACAGCCATAAGCCTTCCTTTCTACTGGGTGCTGGGAAGAAACCCAAAGACAGGATCTCTTCTGTGCAAGGAGTTTGGATGGGAGGCAGGCTTGACTCTTTTACCAAAGAAAAGATGGCCTGTGAACAGTGATATTTGAATTGGAATTAGGTTCAAGCCTCAGCGGGCCTAATTCCTATTTTCTTATTGGACAGTCTTCCTCAAACTTGTGCCAAACAGTGTCACAGGGTCTCATCCAAGGAGGCTGCACCGCCTGCCTCTTCCTCTCCAGACAGATGATCCTGTCCCGCTCTGTGTTCACACTTCTATTTTGGCACTTCTGGTACTGAGGTCATTCATTCATTCAACAAGTATTTACTGACCTACTTTGAGTCTGGCACTGTTCTAGGTGCTAGGGATAAGGCAGTGAGTATAAAAGGCAAAGTGTTGGTTCTCATGGGAAGACAACAAAATAAACACACACACACAGAGGGACACGCACACACACACACACACACACACACTGAAGAACGGCTACCCACTCCAGTATTCTTACCTGGAGAATTCCATGGACAGAGGAGCCTGGCAGTCCATGATGTCACAAAGAGTTGGACATGTAATGTATATCATGAATTTATATATATATATATGCTTCCCAAGTGGCACCAGTGGTAAAGAATCCGCCTGCCAATGCAGGAGACATAAGAGACTTGGGTTCGATCCCTGGATCAGGAAGATCTCCTGGAGGAGGGCATGGCAACCCATGCCAGTATTTTTGCCTGGAGAATTCAATGAACACAAGAGCCTGACAGGCTACGGTCCATGGGGTCACAAAGAGTCAGACATGTCTGAAGCAACTTAACACACACACACGCACACACATACATGCGTGTATATGCATAATACTTATATGTGTGTATATATGAAGAAAAATAAAGCTAAGTAAGGGAGATAGGGAATGCAGTGGGTAGGTGGAGATTAGTATTTTAATAGGTTGGTTAGGGAAATGTTCTCTGATTACCTGACATTTGAACAGAGTTCTGAGAGGCTGATGGAGAAAACCACACAGAGGGTATTGTGCAAAGGAAGGGTATGCTGTGACTATATTTTAACCAGATGACTCTCACTGTTTGCAAGGAGACCAGAATGGGAAGGAGCACTGGGAAACAGAGAGACTGGCAGGAGTCTGTTGCGGGAATCCACGTGGAGATGAGAGTGTCTCTAACCAGGCTGGATGTGGGGGCCATTCTAAAAGGTGATGAGATATGGGAAACATCTCGAAGGCAGATCTCACAGGCTGGGCTGATGGGTTGGAGAGAAGGGGGAGCCAAGGATGATTCCAAGTGTGGATGCCTGGAAGAATAGGGTCCCCATTTCCAAAACTGGCAAACACGGGGGAGAGAAGTTTTAAATGGGGAAACCAGGAGTTTAGTTTAGGACTTGTTAGGTCTAAGATGTTATTTAGACATCCAAGAGGAGATGTCTAGAAGGCAATTGTAGATAAAAGTGTGGATTTCAGGAAGAGGTCCAGAGCTATAAATCTGAGAATTGTTGAGAGTACAGCTGGCATTTTAAAGCACAGAGCAGAATGAGGTCATCATCCGGGGAGTGAAATTAGATACAAAAGAGAAACATCCCAAGAACTGAGCTCTGGGACAAAGGGGTTTTCACTGTGGGCCAGCAAGCGAAGGACACAGAGAATGAATGCTAGGAGAGGCAGGAAGAGAACCACAGAGAGCGATGGCCTAGAAACCAAGTGAAGAAAGTGCTTCAAGAGAGAGGGAGTGAAATGAGCAGAGAGTTAAGAAGAGAACTGAGGACTGACTGTTGAGGGTTGCAATGTGGAGTCACTGGTGACCTTGCAAGAGCTCTTCCCGCAGAGTAATGGGACCTAAAACCTGATTCGAGTGACTTCAGGAGAGAAAGGGAAGACGTGCAAGTGAGCCTTGACAGATCCTTTGAAGAGTTTTTCTGTAAAGAGGACCTGAAAAACAGGCATGAGACAGAGAGAACTGAAGTCCTTGAGGAGATGGGAAGGGATGGGACCCATTGTACAAGTGGAATCATTAGGCTTAGAAAGGAAGATGGGCATAACAGTTACTTTTCCCCCTCCTTTTAAAAAGAAAGTCTGAGTCATTTTCTTAATTCACACCTACTATTATTCTGAGCTGTAAGCAGGCAAAGATGGACAGGAGAGACAGTGGGTTAACATCTGTCTCTTGAATTGGACTATTTGTGAAACACCATAAAATATTGATATATGAAATCTAGAATAGCTAAGTATATAAGACATCATTCAATACTAGATTCTAGCATGGACAAGTACTAAAAGGTGCCATAGGATAAAAAAAAAATTATCTTGAAGTATTTCCAACATGAGCTTAATGTATTTCCATGAATTGGCAAAGACCCACTGTGCTGGTTTTGCAGCTGACACCTGGTCCCATCTGCAGAACTCCAGGGTGCCATAGGTTCAGGGGTTGCCTTGGCTGTCTAGAGAACTATACAAATTTCAGAGGAAACATCTTAGGTGTTGAGGTGATCCCTCCACCAACATCCAGAGACTCTTTGAATCACAGCTGAGATCTCTTAAAACCAATATCACCAGTATTGAGATCACCCAACATTGGCTTGGCAAGGTTGGACCAACTTTGCCACTAGGGTGCCCAAGAGACTGGCTATCTTGGAAGGTATGGTCATCATAGAGACCTGGGCTTAAATTTTGCCTCTGCAACTAACCAACTGTAGGACGCTGGGAAAATCCATTCACTTCTTTGACCCTCAGTTTTTTTTTTTACCAGTGAAATGGGAAAAAATAATGTTTGCTTAAAATGGTTATCATGAAATTTCAATTAGATAGCACATCTCATGGGCTTCTCTGGTGGTTCAGCAGTAAAGAACCATCTGCAATGCAGGAGGCCTGGATTGGATCCCTGGGTGGGGACGATCCTCTGGAGAAGGAATGGCACCCCACTCCACTATTCTTGCCTGGGAAATCCCATGGACAGGGGAGCCTGGTGGGCTACAGTCCATGGGGCTGCAAAGACTGGGACATGGCTTAGTGACAACAATAACATAAAGTGCTTACTACATTAAAAAGCATTTTAATAAACATTGGCTCACTTTTCATCTCTTCCCCTCCATTGGATTTTTAAATTTTTCTTTATTTATTTGGCTGTGTCAGGTCTTAGTTGCAGCTTGTGGGATCTTTTGTTGCAGCTCACAGACTCTATCGTTGTGGTGCATGGGCTCAGTAGCTACACCTCATGGGTTTAGCTGCTCTGTGGCATGTGGGATTTTAATTCCCTTACCAGGGATCAAACCCTCCTCCCTTTCATTGGCAAGCAGATTCTTAACCACTGGACCAGCAGAGTAGTCCCCTCCACTGGATTTTTAGAACTGAAAAAAAAAAAGGCGCTAGATTAGTGTGGGAGGCAGCAAGTCAGAGAAAGAATTTCTCAATAGGGGACCGTGTCTGATTAAGAGCTAGGATTTCAGATGAGCTCAGCGTGATTCCATCAGAAGTCCTGAATCTTGAAGTGCTTTGGTTTCTTCCTCTGTAAAATAGTTTTAATGATTCCTACCTCGATGAGTGTCTGCTAGGACCAAATGTTTTCATATATGGAAAACTGTGTCTCAGTTACATGGTCATCCATTCTCATATATTGGAACAGGACATATCAGAAATAAATGCTCAATAAAGTGAAATGTTAGTCACCAGTTATGTCCGGCTCTTTGTGACTCCGTGGACTGTAGCCCGTCAGGCTCCTCTGTCCATGGGATTATCCAGGCAAGAATACTGGAGTGGGTTGCCGTGGCTTCCTCCAGGGGAATCTTCCCGAACCAGGGATCAAAACCAAGTCTCCCGCATTGCAGGCAGTTTTTTTTTTTTTTTTTTTTTTTTTTTACCATCTGAGCCACCAGGGAAGCCCATAACTCTCTGCTGTTTAGAGAGAACAGGCAGGAACCCCTGTTAGATGCAGGGGGTTCAAGTGTGATTGAGGCATGGTCCCTGCCTGCCAGGAGCTTACTGAGGGAGGAGGAGTGGCAGATACATTACCAATTACAGTAGTAAAACTGGAAAGCCCTGGAGTCAGCTGGGGGCCACAGACACTCATACCCTTGCCTGCTGCCTCTTGAGTCTCCTTTCCTGGTCACGCTCTCTCCTCAATCCCTCTCTCTTGAATTTCTCCCAGGTTCCTTATTCCTCTCCTTCTAGTACGTATTGTAGCCCTCTCTTTCCTCCACACCCTGAGTGGTGGCCAATACTGGGATCCTGAGGTTTTGCTTTCTTCCCTAGGTGGGCTGATAGAGAAGTTTCCAGCAGAGGTGCTAAGAAAATATATATGAGTATTTGGAACATGCCTTAGTAATATGCTGGGGATTGCTGGTGTGATTCCACAGACCTACACACTTAGTCTAGTAAAACCTCTTCATGGCTTTACTGATTACAGATATTATAACATTAAGAATAAATGCATAACATTGTGTATATCCCTTTAAGACAGCCTTTGTAATCACTGCATAGACTGTGCTGTAGTAATTTTAAAATTAAATTTTACATTAAAGGATAATACATGTGTCAAAAATTTAAATAGTATTAAAAGTTCTATTATAAGGCAACAGCTGATCTTTGTCTTACCACCTTGTTCCTCAATTCTCCTACTTATGTCTGTTGGAATTTACCTCCGTATTCTGCTTAGAAATATGTGCTTGTACAACTGTACTACAATTCATTGGAATTATCTGTTGACTTCCTTTGATAATGGATGAGATTTAGGTTTTCTTAGACAAACACCAATCTACTTCTTTTTCCCTTCATTCTCCCAAAATGGCTACATCACATTTTGTGTTAAATCGGTAATTAGAGTTCACATTATTCTGATTATATATCACTCCTTGCCGAGTCAAGTAATATACTAGGATTCTGTTTCCTTTCTTATACAGCTGGGCTTATTTTTTAGTCTGGAATTAACATTTTGCTTGCCTGGTGGCTCAGGTGGTAAAGCATCTGCCTGCAATGCAGGAGACCAGGTTTAATCCCTGGGTTGGGAAGATCCCAAGGAGAAGGAAATGGCAACCCAGTCCAGTATTCTTGCCTGGAGAATCACATAGACAGAGGAGCCTTGTGGGCTACAGTCCACGGGGTTGCAGAGTTGGACATGACTGAGTGACTAACACTTAAACTTACAATGTTTTTTCTTAATTTTCCTATTTGGTATTGTTTTTATTTATTTTTAAAATTTGTTTAGCTTAAAAATGTTTTATTATTTTAAAAGTTATTTATGTGGCTGCCCTGGGTCTTTGTTGCAGCACATAGAATCTTCACTGCATCGTGTGGAATTTTTTTCTGCAGCATGCAGGCTTAGTGGCCCCGTGGCATGTGGGATCTTAGTTCCCTGACCAGTGATTGAACCAGCATCCCCCACAATGCAATGTGAATGTTTAACCACTGGACTATCAAGGACATTCCTGGTATTATTTTTGTATAATAATAAAAGGAGACTCTCTTCTCCTTTAGGCTTGAGAGCCTCCAGGACAAGGATTATATTTATCATATATATTTATCTTTGTATTCCCAGACTAGCATAGTAGCTGGCAGTAAAGATACTGAATATATGTGTGGATGATTGATGGGGTGGATATTTTAGTCTACTTGTGTTTCTCAATAGAGGCACTGTTGGCATTTTGATAGGACAAGTCTTTGTAGGAGGGACTGTCCAGCATGGGGCAGGAAGTGATGGGTCCCTGCCTCTGCCCACTACAGGGCAGCAGCTGTCCCCAGCCATTGTGTCAGCCCCAAGTCATTCCTACATTTCCCCTGACAGCCTTTGCAGTGTTGGACCACCTGTGCTTGAGACCAAACACATCCGATGCAGCAGGTATCAGCACCCAGGTGTGTCAGTGTGTTTGCATGATGCCAGAAGCCTTGGAAGTCCAGCATTAAGAGCTGACCAAGAGCTGACAGCTGTTGCAGAGATGGGTAGGGGGATAGGGGTACAGATCTAGGATGGTGCAAAAGTTTGAACTGGGCCCCCATCCAGAGAGGCAAAGCAGGGCCAAGCAAGGAACAGTCACTGTAGCAAGACTGTTGTAGTATCTATGCCTATTGGAATGTTTTGAGATATCTCCCTTTCCTATCCATACACCCCTCCTTGGGAACTCACACTTGCCACCCTCATGGGGAGCAGCCCTATGAACCATGTGATGATGGCTTCTCAGCACCCACCTGACTGCAACAATGATTAGGAGCCTCAAGTAACAAGATAATTCATTGGCTGACTAGTGGCCTTTCAGATTTCCTCTTATTGAATAATTCAACCAACAGGCCAGAGGCTGTAGTCATTCAGTGGTGAGTATTTGAGCTAAAAGGTCATATAGACTTGAGATGAAGTTTGCAACATGACGAAGGGGAAGCCACAGCACATGTAAGTGAGAGTTTTGGGATCACATAAACTGTGATTGAGAAGAAGAGGAAGCCGGCTGTTAGGCCAAGGAGAGCGCGACTCAGCCCTGCAGGAAGGAGGGAGGTGAGAGCACATGGCCCCGGAGAGAGGCGGAGGGACAGTAGCTTGTCTATTACCCTTGGGTTCCATGAGACTCCCTGCTGACTTCCAATTACTCTTATTTTATGTAGCTGGAGTGGTTTCTGATTCATGCAACCAATGACATACACTGACTATAACTCCATGGTTCGATCTGCTATCGAGGTCTGATTCTAATCTCGTGTCAGTCATTAAAGCCGGGAATCAAGAACCAGAGTCAGGGAAGAGAAGAAGGTCAGTGAGTCGTGGTGAAGTGGCTTTGTCAATGCCAGAGCCGGTCCAGCTTTCTCTTGGGACTGGGGAGCCTGTATGATGGTAGGAGGCAGCTGAGGGATGAGACCTCCCTGCCTGAAGAACAGTGTGAGCGCAGGAACTGCTGGGAGCGCCCTTCAGCCTCACACGGGGCATCCAACCCATTTTGCCTTGGTATACTTGGCTGATAATTTCGTCTTTCAGCCAGAAGCGGAAGAGGCTTGGGGAGCTTCTGTTCTGGACCTAATTCTGACCAACTAGGAAAAATTGCTTGGCAAAGTGAATGTGACAGAAACCTTGGGAAAAAGCAACAACGTCATCCTGGGGTTTGTGAAAGCTGAAAAGAATGGAGGCTGGGCAGTTAGAAGTATAAGCCAGGGACCATTCATATACTTATTCAGCTTATGGAACCCAGGCTGTGCTGGCAACATTCTTGTGCTGGGCTACAATGTGTAGCAAAGCAGCGTTGCTCCTTTCCAGAGGCTTATGTTTTACAGCAGGTAAGCGAATGAACAAAATCATTTTGGATACTTTAAAAGTGCTACGCAAACAATAAAACAGGTAATGGGAAAGTGCTGGGCGTGGAGTGCGTCTAGATCTGATGGACTGTGGCGGGGGGGGGGATATTTGAGCTGAAATTCAAGTGATGAGAAAGAACCAGCCAGCATGTCATGAGAAGGACCAGCAAGCACAAAGGAATCCTGGGTAGATCTGGCTTGGTCTGGTCAACAGGGGTCCACAGCCTCTGGGATCTAATGCCTGGTGATCTGAAGGGGAACTGATGTAATAATAGTAGAAATAAAGTGTGTAATAAGTGTAATGTGCTTGAATCATTCTGAAATCTTCCCCCTCCACCTCAGTATGTGGAAAATTTTCATCTATGAGCTTGGTTCCTGGTACCAAGAAGGTTGGGGACCACTGGTCAACAGTGTAAAAGCACATGCTTTTCCTTAAATTGAAAAGCTCTGTGAGTGCAGAAGTGTGTTTCTATTACAATTAAACTTGGAAGTAAGCCAGAAAGAAAAACACCAATACAGTATATTAACAGACTCTTGAGAGTCCCTTGGACTGCAAAGAGATCCAACCAGTCCATTCTGAAGGAGATCGGCCCTGGGATTTCTTTGGAAGGAATGATGCTAAAGCTTAAGCTCCAGTACTTTGGCCACCTCATGCGAAGAGTTGACTCATTGGAAAAGACTCTGTTGCTGGGAGGGATTGTGGGCAGGAGGAGAAGGGGATGACAGAGGATGAGATGGCTGGATGGCATCACTGACTCGATGGGCGTGAGTCTGAGTGAACTCTGGGAGTTGGTGATGGACCGGGAGGCCTGGCGTGCTGCGACTCATGGGGTCGCAAAGAGTCGGACACGACTGAGCAACTGAACTGAACTGAACTGAACATATATATATATGGAATTTAGAAAGATGGTAACAACAACCCTGTATGCGAGACAGCAAAAGAGACACAGATGTATAGAACAGTCTTTTGAACTCTGTGGGAGAGGGAGATGGTGGGATGATTTGGGAGAATGGCATTGAAACATGTATAATATCATATAAGAAACGAATCGCCAGTCTAGGTTCGATGCAGGATATAGGATGCTTGGGGCTGGTACACTGGGATGACCCAGAGAGATGGTATGGGGAGGGAGGTGGGAGGGGGGGTTCAGGATTGGGAACATGTGTACACCCATGGCAGATTCATGTTGATGTATGGCAAAACCAATACAGTANCTCAATAAAGTGAAATGTTAGTCACCAGTTATGTCCGGCTCTTTGTGACTCCGTGGACTGTAGCCCGTCAGGCTCCTCTGTCCATGGGATTATCCAGGCAAGAATACTGGAGTGGGTTGCCGTGGCTTCCTCCAGGGGAATCTTCCCGAACCAGGGATCAAAACCAAGTCTCCCGCATTGCAGGCAGATTTTTTTTTTTTTTTTTTTTTTTTTTACCATCTGAGCCACCAGGGAAGCCCATAACTCTCTGCTGTTTAGAGAGAACAGGCAGGAACCCCTGTTAGATGCAGGGGGTTCAAGTGTGATTGAGGCATGGTCCCTGCCTGCCAGGAGCTTACTGAGGGAGGAGGAGTGGCAGATACATTACCAATTACAGTAGTAAAACTGGAAAGCCCTGGAGTCAGCTGGGGGCCACAGACACTCATACCCTTGCCTGCTGCCTCTTGAGTCTCCTTTCCTGGTCACGCTCTCTCCTCAATCCCTCTCTCTTGAATTTCTCCCAGGTTCCTTATTCCTCTCCTTCTAGTACGTATTGTAGCCCTCTCTTTCCTCCACACCCTGAGTGGTGGCCAATACTGGGATCCTGAGGTTTTGCTTTCTTCCCTAGGTGGGCTGATAGAGAAGTTTCCAGCAGAGGTGCTAAGAAAATATATATGAGTATTTGGAACATGCCTTAGTAATATGCTGGGGATTGCTGGTGTGATTCCACAGACCTACACACTTAGTCTAGTAAAACCTCTTCATGGCTTTACTGATTACAGATATTATAACATTAAGAATAAATGCATAACATTGTGTATATCCCTTTAAGACAGCCTTTGTAATCACTGCATAGACTGTGCTGTAGTAATTTTAAAATTAAATTTTACATTAAAGGATAATACATGTGTCAAAAATTTAAATAGTATTAAAAGTTCTATTATAAGGCAACAGCTGATCTTTGTCTTACCACCTTGTTCCTCAATTCTCCTACTTATGTCTGTTGGAATTTACCTCCGTATTCTGCTTAGAAATATGTGCTTGTACAACTGTACTACAATTCATTGGAATTATCTGTTGACTTCCTTTGATAATGGATGAGATTTAGGTTTTCTTAGACAAACACCAATCTACTTCTTTTTCCCTTCATTCTCCCAAAATGGCTACATCACATTTTGTGTTAAATCGGTAATTAGAGTTCACATTATTCTGATTATATATCACTCCTTGCCGAGTCAAGTAATATACTAGGATTCTGTTTCCTTTCTTATACAGCTGGGCTTATTTTTTAGTCTGGAATTAACATTTTGCTTGCCTGGTGGCTCAGGTGGTAAAGCATCTGCCTGCAATGCAGGAGACCAGGTTTAATCCCTGGGTTGGGAAGATCCCAAGGAGAAGGAAATGGCAACCCAGTCCAGTATTCTTGCCTGGAGAATCACATAGACAGAGGAGCCTTGTGGGCTACAGTCCACGGGGTTGCAGAGTTGGACATGACTGAGTGACTAACACTTAAACTTACAATGTTTTTTCTTAATTTTCCTATTTGGTATTGTTTTTATTTATTTTTAAAATTTGTTTAGCTTAAAAATGTTTTATTATTTTAAAAGTTATTTATGTGGCTGCCCTGGGTCTTTGTTGCAGCACATAGAATCTTCACTGCATCGTGTGGAATTTTTTTCTGCAGCATGCAGGCTTAGTGGCCCCGTGGCATGTGGGATCTTAGTTCCCTGACCAGTGATTGAACCAGCATCCCCCACAATGCAATGTGAATGTTTAACCACTGGACTATCAAGGACATTCCTGGTATTATTTTTGTATAATAATAAAAGGAGACTCTCTTCTCCTTTAGGCTTGAGAGCCTCCAGGACAAGGATTATATTTATCATATATATTTATCTTTGTATTCCCAGACTAGCATAGTAGCTGGCAGTAAAGATACTGAATATATGTGTGGATGATTGATGGGGTGGATATTTTAGTCTACTTGTGTTTCTCAATAGAGGCACTGTTGGCATTTTGATAGGACAAGTCTTTGTAGGAGGGACTGTCCAGCATGGGGCAGGAAGTGATGGGTCCCTGCCTCTGCCCACTACAGGGCAGCAGCTGTCCCCAGCCATTGTGTCAGCCCCAAGTCATTCCTACATTTCCCCTGACAGCCTTTGCAGTGTTGGACCACCTGTGCTTGAGACCAAACACATCCGATGCAGCAGGTATCAGCACCCAGGTGTGTCAGTGTGTTTGCATGATGCCAGAAGCCTTGGAAGTCCAGCATTAAGAGCTGACCAAGAGCTGACAGCTGTTGCAGAGATGGGTAGGGGGATAGGGGTACAGATCTAGGATGGTGCAAAAGTTTGAACTGGGCCCCCATCCAGAGAGGCAAAGCAGGGCCAAGCAAGGAACAGTCACTGTAGCAAGACTGTTGTAGTATCTATGCCTATTGGAATGTTTTGAGATATCTCCCTTTCCTATCCATACACCCCTCCTTGGGAACTCACACTTGCCACCCTCATGGGGAGCAGCCCTATGAACCATGTGATGATGGCTTCTCAGCACCCACCTGACTGCAACAATGATTAGGAGCCTCAAGTAACAAGATAATTCATTGGCTGACTAGTGGCCTTTCAGATTTCCTCTTATTGAATAATTCAACCAACAGGCCAGAGGCTGTAGTCATTCAGTGGTGAGTATTTGAGCTAAAAGGTCATATAGACTTGAGATGAAGTTTGCAACATGACGAAGGGGAAGCCACAGCACATGTAAGTGAGAGTTTTGGGATCACATAAACTGTGATTGAGAAGAAGAGGAAGCCGGCTGTTAGGCCAAGGAGAGCGCGACTCAGCCCTGCAGGAAGGAGGGAGGTGAGAGCACATGGCCCCGGAGAGAGGCGGAGGGACAGTAGCTTGTCTATTACCCTTGGGTTCCATGAGACTCCCTGCTGACTTCCAATTACTCTTATTTTATGTAGCTGGAGTGGTTTCTGATTCATGCAACCAATGACATACACTGACTATAACTCCATGGTTCGATCTGCTATCGAGGTCTGATTCTAATCTCGTGTCAGTCATTAAAGCCGGGAATCAAGAACCAGAGTCAGGGAAGAGAAGAAGGTCAGTGAGTCGTGGTGAAGTGGCTTTGTCAATGCCAGAGCCGGTCCAGCTTTCTCTTGGGACTGGGGAGCCTGTATGATGGTAGGAGGCAGCTGAGGGATGAGACCTCCCTGCCTGAAGAACAGTGTGAGCGCAGGAACTGCTGGGAGCGCCCTTCAGCCTCACACGGGGCATCCAACCCATTTTGCCTTGGTATACTTGGCTGATAATTTCGTCTTTCAGCCAGAAGCGGAAGAGGCTTGGGGAGCTTCTGTTCTGGACCTAATTCTGACCAACTAGGAAAAATTGCTTGGCAAAGTGAATGTGACAGAAACCTTGGGAAAAAGCAACAACGTCATCCTGGGGTTTGTGAAAGCTGAAAAGAATGGAGGCTGGGCAGTTAGAAGTATAAGCCAGGGACCATTCATATACTTATTCAGCTTATGGAACCCAGGCTGTGCTGGCAACATTCTTGTGCTGGGCTACAATGTGTAGCAAAGCAGCGTTGCTCCTTTCCAGAGGCTTATGTTTTACAGCAGGTAAGCGAATGAACAAAATCATTTTGGATACTTTAAAAGTGCTACGCAAACAATAAAACAGGTAATGGGAAAGTGCTGGGCGTGGAGTGCGTCTAGATCTGATGGACTGTGGCGGGGGGGGGGATATTTGAGCTGAAATTCAAGTGATGAGAAAGAACCAGCCAGCATGTCATGAGAAGGACCAGCAAGCACAAAGGAATCCTGGGTAGATCTGGCTTGGTCTGGTCAACAGGGGTCCACAGCCTCTGGGATCTAATGCCTGGTGATCTGAAGGGGAACTGATGTAATAATAGTAGAAATAAAGTGTGTAATAAGTGTAATGTGCTTGAATCATTCTGAAATCTTCCCCCTCCACCTCAGTATGTGGAAAATTTTCATCTATGAGCTTGGTTCCTGGTACCAAGAAGGTTGGGGACCACTGGTCAACAGTGTAAAAGCACATGCTTTTCCTTAAATTGAAAAGCTCTGTGAGTGCAGAAGTGTGTTTCTATTACAATTAAACTTGGAAGTAAGCCAGAAAGAAAAACACCAATACAGTATATTAACAGACTCTTGAGAGTCCCTTGGACTGCAAAGAGATCCAACCAGTCCATTCTGAAGGAGATCGGCCCTGGGATTTCTTTGGAAGGAATGATGCTAAAGCTTAAGCTCCAGTACTTTGGCCACCTCATGCGAAGAGTTGACTCATTGGAAAAGACTCTGTTGCTGGGAGGGATTGTGGGCAGGAGGAGAAGGGGATGACAGAGGATGAGATGGCTGGATGGCATCACTGACTCGATGGGCGTGAGTCTGAGTGAACTCTGGGAGTTGGTGATGGACCGGGAGGCCTGGCGTGCTGCGACTCATGGGGTCGCAAAGAGTCGGACACGACTGAGCAACTGAACTGAACTGAACTGAACATATATATATATGGAATTTAGAAAGATGGTAACAACAACCCTGTATGCGAGACAGCAAAAGAGACACAGATGTATAGAACAGTCTTTTGAACTCTGTGGGAGAGGGAGATGGTGGGATGATTTGGGAGAATGGCATTGAAACATGTATAATATCATATAAGAAACGAATCGCCAGTCTAGGTTCGATGCAGGATATAGGATGCTTGGGGCTGGTACACTGGGATGACCCAGAGAGATGGTATGGGGAGGGAGGTGGGAGGGGGGGTTCAGGATTGGGAACATGTGTACACCCATGGCAGATTCATGTTGATGTATGGCAAAACCAATACAGTACTGTAAAGTAAAATAAATAAATAAATAAACTTGGGCAGCCAAGCTCGTCATCTTGGAGAAAATTCTAGGATAGATTTTTGAATAAATAGTTCTTGATACCTACACAAAAACTAATGGTCATTAGTGTCTGATTTGTGACCACTTATATAACTAGATCCTCTCCATATTTTGCAGGGGTTGGGGGGTAGTTTAATAGAATAATAGGGTAGAGAGAAGCAGACAACGTATTTTGATTTCAGCAAAGTATTTGATGATATCGCATGTTATTTTTATGGACAAATTCAAAAAGTGAAAATTCTTATTTAGCCAGCTGAATGCAAAAGATGATCTTACAAAAGAAGGTCCATTTGATCTGTGATTCCAGAAGCCAAACTAGAACCAAGGGTTGGAAATTACGGAAAAGCAGATTTTAGCTCAGTGTAAGTCCGACCTTTCAAAGAGTAAGAGATGTCCTGAAGCTGCTTTGAAATTAGCACATAGATGAGTGAGGCTGGTGCAGCAGACGGTGAATGTTGGGGGCCTGGTCTCAACCACCATGCTAATCTAGGATTATATGATTTGGGAGAAATAAATGAACATGACGTACCATTTTCTCTCTCTGATTTAATAATGCGTGAGTCCATGCTCAGTCACTTCAGTCATGTCCGACTCTTTGCAACCCCATGGACCATAGCCCACCAGGCTCCTCTGTCCATGGGATTTTCGTGGTGAAAATACTGGAGTGGATCGCCATGCCCTCCTCTAGGGGATCTTCCTGACCCAGGGACTGAACCTGTGTCTCCTGCGTCTCCCGCATCAGAGGCAGATTCTGAGCCTCGGGGGAAGCCCATGATTTAGTAATGATCTCTCCTATAATAAAGGAGATACCATTCACCCAGAGGAGAAACCTCAAAGCTCTCCCCTCATCCCTCGCCCCCACATTCCATCCACTCTCCAGTGCCTCCTCGTCATTTCTATTCCCACTGACGTTGCCCTACTCAGACTCCCACCATCTTTTGCCTGACCTATCGTGTTGACCTCTCCATTGCACTTCCAAACTTCTGCTCTCTCCCCTCTTGACTTCATTCTTTGTGTGTGGCCAGAATGACACTTTAGAAAACAGAAACTACACCAAACCCCTCTATTAAAATCTCCACTGACCCTTATTTCCCTAAGGAGAAGCTCCACAAGTCTTGGACTATCCCTAGGCTCCAACTTCATTTCCTGTATATCTGTCCTCCTCCAAACAGGCCGTGCAGGCTTAGGCCTCTTGTTGGTCCAGCCTTTCAAGCTCTCTCAAATGCCACATCTTCAAAGAAACCATCTTGCTTCCCTAAGCAAGAATAATTACTTTTCCACTTTTATTCCCACACAATAACGTCTCTCATTAATTACATAGTGAGTTTACTCTTTATGTCAATCTTGCACTTTTGATTCTTTACAATTTGCTAGTGGTGCCTGCTATGGACCTGCTCTGTGCTTGGTGTTAGCACAGAAAGGTTATTACTAGTTTATTATGCGGCTGGTGTTTGATATGTGTTTTATAGCCATTATCCCAACCTTAATCCCATGTTGTTGTTCAGTTGCCAATGAGTTACTGTTATTATGAGATAAGAGACATTATCCCAGTGTGATAGGCCTATGATATAGTTACTGTTATTATCCTGCTTTTAAAGATGAGGAAACTGAGGTTTAGAGAAGCTCACCATGGTCATGCGGTTGGCAAGGGCCTGGGCTGGAATTTATATTCAGAGTTCAGATTTCTAATCACTGTGTTAGGACATCTTTTCGTGACAGATGAAGAGACACAGAGAAAACCTTGCCCCCAGAGAGTTCAGAGATTGATGGCTTCTAGCTGCCGAATGTCTATACTTAGTGTTCCTGTATTTCTGAGACCATATTTAGCCTTTTCCATATCAAGTCCGCCCATTGGATTTTAAGCTCTTTAAGGGCAGACCATGGCACCATACCATCATGTTCATCTCCCATCTCCCAGGCACAGCGTTATTCTAATTACATTTGCAGACTGAGTTAACAAATCATTAAATGTGTCAGACCAACTATGCTGCAAGTTTTCCTGGGTAATGGGATTTAATTATATCCAGCTCTGGGCCCTGCACAATGGGGACATTGACAAGCTGGTGCACATTCACTGAGAAAGTGGAGGGGCTGTTTTGAGTGCTATATATAAACACTCCCTTCCTTGGCATTTATTTGGAAAGTATTAAAATAACCTGTGAATGTGTTAGAAGATCTTTCTGTTCCCTACTTTATAAATGATTATTTCAGTCTTGAACAAAGTTGGTTTTTTTTTTCTTTTTTGCATGTCGCATAGTGTTTATATTCTGATAATCAGATAATATTAATAGTGTGAAAGCACATAACAGCTGTAAAAATGGCATTATGCAATAAATATTCTCAGAGTCAAGAGGACAGTAGACACAGTGGCGTGGAGACGTGTGCTCCTGTGCCCAGTAATTAATTGTTCATGGCAACATTGGGCTTCCCTGGTGGCCCAGTGGTAAAAATCCGCCTGCCAATGCAGAAGGTGTGGGTTTGATCCCTGGGTCAGGAAGATCCCCTGTAGAATGAAATGGCCACCCACTCCAGTATTCTTGCCTGGGAAATTCTATGGACAGAGAAACCTGGTGGGTTAGAGTCCATGGAATCACAAAAGAGTTGGATACGACTTAGCAACTAAACAACAACATTTATTGAGAGCTGGCTGTGTGCCTGTCACTGTTTGGAAGTGCTTTCCATGTATGACTCATTTATGCCACAACCCCATTTTACAGCTGAGGAATGCAGAGGCACAAGGGCACTTAACTCCAGATGGCTACTGAGCATCTCCTGCATCCTACTATTGGTCTGCCTGGCTTTCCCATCAACTGCCCCTTCAAAGGCAAGGGCAGTGTCTGGTGCAGCTCTGTACCTTGGAGCCTGGCAGATTCCTGGTAGGACAGAACCTCACTGCTCTTGTTAGGGAACAGAGCTCCTTCTTATCTGCTCATCTGGAAAAAGCTCAGTGAACACAATGGTTTTGCTGTCCAGGGAAGGAACAACACATCCTTCTGGGGCTGAATCAGGGGAAACACTAAGTTAGCAGCATGGATGCCCAGTAGAAAGCTGAGCTGAGGGTTGGCTTAGCTTGGTTCTGTGGAGCACAGTACCAAGTCGTAAGGTTGCTGCTGCTGCTAAGTCGCTTCAGTCGCGTCCGACTCTATGCGACCCCATAGACGGCAGCCCATCAGGCTCCCCTGTCCCTGGGATTCTCTAGGCAAGAACACTGGAGTGGGCTGCCATTTCTTTCTCCAATGCATGAAAATGAAAAGTGAAGGTGAAGTCACTCAGTCGTGCCCGACTCTTAGCAACGCCATGGACTGCAGCCCACCAGGCTCCTCCGTCTATGGGATTTTCCAGGCAAGAGTACTGGAGTGGGGTGCCACTGCCTGCTCCGGTTGTAAGGTTAGATGGTTAGAAAATTTCGTGGCCCATCCCTGGCTTTCCTACGCAGCTCCCCAGTGCTTTTCATGCAAATGCTGCCCCCTCCCCTGTCTTTTAGTTTTTCTCTGCTTGGCTCTGGGGTCCTTCTTACTTGGTCATGTTTTTCTCTGTCCACACAGAAGCTTTCTTGTACACTGCCCCCAACAGTACTTATAATCACCTCTCCTGAGACCAACACCATAATCTCATATCTAATTCACTGTCTTCCTTTCTCATTTCTCTGTGGCCTTTGTTTTACTCTTGCCCTGAGACCATCTTCCCCTCTCAACACAGGCCATTTCTCCAAATAGGCCAGCTTGGCCACAGTCCTCTTCCGGCCTCAATAATCTGAACCACCTCTGTCTTTTATTTACTTCTTTATCTGGGAGCACATCCCATTTATTATTAAATTTTATTTACACGGATCTCAGGCCCCTGTGTGTGATTTCCCGGCTCTCAGCTGGTTGGATTCCTTTTTTTCTGTCCCCAATTGCAAGCAGACGTTAGTAATCAACACAGAGCCTCTCTGATAATCAAATTAGACAAGTGGGACTCTGCCTGTATTTTCTTCTTAATCACTGGGCGTGTTAGTAATAATGTCAGCTCAAATAATTTGGCGGTGTGAACCTCTCTCCATGTTATTTATTTATTTTTCCCGGATCTACTTCAGTATCGTCCCACAGCCAAAGAATGCAAACTATGTCCTCGTCCAGACTGGGTTTAGAATCTTGATTGTGGACAATGTCAACTGCTTCAAGCCTGGGTGAAGCTCATAATTGGCTGGTAGTACATCATGCAGGGGATTTTCTTTTTTTTTCCCCATCCTTAACCCTAGCTGGTAATGAGTTTGTGCCCTGAAGCTACAGTCTTGATGGCCCTTGACATTTTCCCTTGCTTCGGGAGAGAGGTTACAGCTGCGCCTCTGCTCTTTGCTAGTGGAGGGGCAGGAGAGAGAGAGGAGAGAGGCGGGCTGGCTGCCAGTGCCTCCAACTCCTTGGGTGACCTTGGCCAAGTCACTTTCCTCAGTGGTAAGGTAAGGGCTCTGACCTCCAACCCTCTCCACTGGAATGTAAGAGGACAAAGAGATAATGTTTCTGGAGCTCTTGAAGCCACTTAGCCTCAGGATCCTGTGCAGAGCTGAAGTGTCTGTAGAAATGCCCTGATAGATACACGGTGAAATTAACAAATGGGAAGCCTGGAAGAAGAGTTGGGACTTTTCCTGCAGGAGGTACAGAGCGTCAGCTTTGTGACGTGACAATAAAACCAAGTTCTCCACGGGGGGAGCGGGGGCCCTGAAACATCACTTCTCCTCTGAAGTGGCTGGAAAAGGGGGGTCCCAGAAGCGAAAGTAGGATCTGTGTGCTCTAAACTGGGTTTACGCTGCTCTGGTAGAATGAAGATGGCACTCTATTTGAAGATTTTTTTAAAATGTGTATGTATGATTTGTTGGCTTTGGGCAAGTCATTTCGTCTAAATCTTACAGTTCAATCTGTAAAATGGAGATACTACTACCTCATAGGGGCTTTTCTAGGATATAAGGTAGAGGAAGGGAACTACAGTAAGTCTCCCACATATGAACGAGTTCCATTCTCAGAATGCCTTTCTAAGTCCAATTTGTTAGTAAGTCTGACAAAGTTAGCCTAGGTACCTATAGCCAACTGTGTTAGTTGGGTACCTAGGCTAACTTTGTCATAATGGAGAAGGCAATGGCACCCCACTCCAGTACTCTTGCCTGGAAAATCCCATGGATGGAGGAGCCTGGTGGGATGCAGTCCATGGGGTCACTAAGAGTCGGACATGACTGAGCGACTTCCCTTTCACTTTTCACTTTCATGCATTGGAGAAGGAAATGGCAAGCCACTCCAGTGTTCTTGCCTGGAGAATCCCAGGGATGAGGGAGCCTGGTGGGCTGCCATCTATGGGGTCGCACAGAGTTGGACGCAACTGAAGCAACTTAGCAGCAGCAACAGCAGCAAGCTTAGAATACTTTTCACACAAATAATACATAAAAAAACAAACAAGCACACAAAAATAAAGAAGGTGTTTTTAATCTTCCAGTATTTGTTGTTCAGTCACTGTTGTGTCTGACTCTTCACTACCCCATGAACTGCAGCACGCCAGGCTTCCCCATGCTTCACCATCTCCTGGAGTTTGCTCAAACTCACGTCCATTGAATCAGTAATGCCATCCAACCATCTCATTCTCTGGTGCCCCCTTCTCCCCCTGCCCTCAATCTTCCCCAGCATCAGGGTCTTACAGTACAGCACTTTGAAAAGTACAGTAGTATAGTATAACAGCTGGGATTCAGGGGCTGGTATAGAGTGAACAGGCGAGAAGAGTTAGTGACTGGAGGAGGGCGAGGAGGTGGGAGATCAGCAGCAGTAGGAGACGCAGGGCAAGCTACCACTTCACTCGGACCTGACACCGAGGACGCGGGTTCTGGTTCCTGGCTGGATTCAATTCTCTCTACTCTCTTTGATAAAAGAGCCAGTGATGTCTGAGGATAGCTCTTGTCTTCTCGTCATAGACGACACTCTGGGCTTGAAATAAGGATACTGTGCTCTATACAGTGCTGCATAGCACAGTGCATAGAAACAACCGCCTGTGGAGGGTGCGTGCGCATGACAACGCGTGCCGGACTCGGGAACTCACTGACGTGATTGGACATGTGAATGCACACTCACGTCTTCCACAGTTCACACGTGGAAGGTTTGTATGCGGGACACTTACTGAAACCATGGTGTGCTGGTGGCCTCCAGAAAAAATAAAAATCCCTGATATGTGGCAATTGTAATTTCCGTGGTGTAAGCAATAACACTAAGGATGATTTCAGGCTACTAATGCTGTAACCACTGACTGGCAAGATTTCTGATTATTAAGGAACTGGCCTTTGTGAGTCTCTGGCTTTAACACATGTAAGTACCATTCAGTGAGGGCCTGTGTGCAACAGCCCTCATATATATTTCACTTCATCTTCACAGCTTGCTCCTCAGTCGTTATAGTGAACCCCAGCTTATTGATGAAGAAATTGAGGTTCCAAGATACCTAGTAGTTTGTACAGGCTCTCAGGTTAAGTGACAGAAGTAAGGTTTGAGCCCACAGTTTTAAAGTCTGTGCTCATTCCTCTATTCCATTTGGGTAGGCATGGCAATACATGGGCAAGCGTGGCGCAATCTGAAACATATTACAGTGAAGTTAACTCCCTTATCTGAGGTATGACACGATAGATTCTCACCTTTGGCAGAGTTCTAGGGCAGCAGTGCCTAATCTTTTGGGCAGCAGGGACTGGTTTTGTGGAAGACAGTTCTTCCACAGACAGCAGAGGTGTGGCTGGGGGGGGATGGTTTCAGGATGACTCAAGTGCATCACATTTATTGCGAACTCTATTTCTATTCTTACTCCATCCGCTCCACCTCAGATCAGGTGTTAGATCCCAGAGGGACCCCTGTTCTAGGATTCACCCTGGAGTTTTCAGATGCATAAGGAATGAGGCCCCACCCCTTTCATCTTCCTGGCCAATAAACTGCCAGATGGAAGGAGGGCCTCTGCTTCTGCTTCCCTGCTGGGAACCCGTACACATTCCTGTCGAGAACTGTAGAGTGGAAATGGCCATTAAAATTAATCCTGGAAGATGAGGCAAGCCAGAGTTTGGCCAGATTCCAGTGTAACGTGCAATCCCCCAAAGAGGAGAAAGAGCATTCCTTCAGAGATGCAGCTCCTCTTTGAACACTTGGCCCTGGTCCAGCTAGTGGAGGGCAGAACTCCATGGAGGACGGCCTGTTCACGCTCCCTTACAGCTTTTTCCCTTTGCCAGCCCGGCCTTCATGCCCTACTCTTGGATCCGGCCAGCTACTTCCACGCCTCAAACCTATGACACCCACTAACTGGATTATAATTATTTATTTGCCTGCTAGACTGAGCTGCTCTCAGAGCTTGAAAAACCAACTGGCATCGCTGCCAGTCCCACGTTTCTCCCAGCCAGAGGCCATCCTCCAATACAGGAAGCACACATTTTCGCAAGGACTTTGCCCACAAGCAGGGCAGCAGCAGCTCATGTTGACCGCCAAGGTCAGTTTTCCTCTCTGTCCTGCTGAACCCAGATCCTGGGACATCCTTCTCTTCTAGAGAGCCCAGCCCTCTTAACTTGGGCAGCTTACCAGAGGCAGAGGGACTTGCCAAGTCACCGACTCCTGGACTGTGATTCTACAGCTGGGTGCACGCACTTGCCAACAGCAGAGTTTCTGGTGTGTAGGTGGCGACCAGCATGGATCCTGTACAGTGGCAAGGGATGGCCACCAGCCAGGGAGGCAGGTGCTGGGAGCAGAGGGTGACCGAGGGCAGAGGGGGATGTGCAGGTTGGTCTCTGCAGCTCCCGGGGCAGACCTGGGAGCTCTCAGTAGGTTGTACAAAACAGGCAGCGGGCTGCATTTGGCCCCTGGACTGGGGCTTGCTGCCCTCTGCTCTAGACAATCAATGAAACAATAAATCAAGCCCTGGTATGCAGTTTTTGCCAATTTATGGGGTACAAATATCCCCACTATGGAGGATTTCAAGCTACCAACATGACATCATTGAATCTTGGGTTGGGAAGAGACGTGCGGCAGCATGTCATTAGATAGTATTTCTGCCATAAGGATGCAATAGACATGAATAACTCAAGAACATGGCTTATAGTAAAACGTTGTGAAATGATTAGGAAAGGATGATTTTTTAGTATTACCTTTGTTATTAATATAGTTTATTTACTTGTAAGTTTATAGAATTTAATATTTAATAATGGTTGTTGGACAACCAGCTTGCAGAATTCCTGAAAAGTCAGCAAGTTTAGGCTTGGCTGCAGCATACCAGCGCCCTTGTTTCCTCTGACTACACCAAGCCATATGGTAGGGAAGAGAGAACAGCCACCCACGACGAGAGATCTGAGACTCAGCTCTTGACATAGAAGTGTTAACCTCTTCCATTCCTTCCCCTGAAGAGCTCTACACCTGGCGTGATGTCCAGTTGTTTTCTTAATCTTAGAACAAGAGCAAGAAGACCTGTTTCTTGATGATGTGAAGGGAGCCCTTGAGCCACCCCTAGTGGTTAAAGGGTGTGGCCAACATGATTCACACAGAAGCGGAGCAAAGAACAAGGACAAAACCAAGTCCAGACAGAAAGTATCCAAGATAACTGAAGGACAGGGTGGAGACAAGAGACAGAGGGGTCAACACGTACCTCAGCTGGGTACTGACTGGGTCTTAGACCTGTTTAAGACTCAGAGTCAGGGTAGACTTATGGTTGGGCCATTTGTGATCACCACCTCAGTCAATTAGGCCAGGATATACTACATTAAGGAGAAGGCAATGGCACCCCCCTCCAGTACTCTTGCCTGGAAAATCCCATGGATAGAGGAGCCTGGTAGGCTGCAGTCCATGGAGTTGCTAGGAGTCCGACACGACTGAGCAATTTCACTTTCACTTTTCACTTTCATGCATTGGAGAAGGAAATGTCAACCCATTTCAGTGTTCTTGTCTGGAGAATCCCAGAGACAGTGGAGCCTGGTGGGCTGCCGTCTATGGGGTTGCACAGAGTTGGACTTAGCAGCAGCAGCAGCATGCTACATTAAGGGGCTTCTCAGGTGGCTCAGATGGCAAAGAATCTGCCTGCAATGTAGGAGACGGGAAGAAATTAAAAGATGCTTGCTCCTTGGAAGAAAAGCTATGACAAACCTAGACCGTGTGTTAAAAGCCATGACATCACTTTGCCAACAAAGGTACGTATAGCCAAAGCTATGGTTTTTCTAAAAGTCATGTATGGATGTGAGAGTTGGATCATAAGGAAGGCTGAGTGCCAAAGAATCAATGCCTTCAGACTATGGTCCTGGAGAAGACTCTTGAGAGTCCCTTGGACAGCAAGGAGATCAAACCAGTCAATCCTAAAGGATATCAACTTTGAATATTCATTGGAAGGACTGATGCTGAAACTGAAGCTCCAATACTTAGGCCACCTGATGCGAAGAGCCGACTCATTGGAAAAAAACTCTGTTGCTGGGGAAGAAGGAGGGCAAGAGGAGAAGAGGGCAAAAGAAGACGAAACAGTTGGATGGTATCATGTCCACCAACTCAATGGACATGAGTTTGAGCAAACTCCAGTAGATAGTGAAGGACAGGGAAGGCTGGCACGCTGCAGTCCATGGGGTCACAAAGAATTGGACATGACTTAGCAACTGAACAATAACAACCAGTATCCTTGCCTCGGAAATCCCATGGACAGAGGAACCTAGTGGGTTATAGTCCATAGCATTGCAAAAAGTCAGACACAAGTGAACGACTAACACTTTTACTTTCACGTCATGCTACATTAAGAAATAATAAGATGCAGTGTAGATACATCATGAGCTGACAGAGAGACTGAGGAAGTGTTGGCAAGGGTAGGTGCTTTGCTCCTCAGAATCACTAGGAGACAGGCTGATGGAGCAGGCTTATCTCAGATAATGCTCACTAAAGTATCAGAGGGAGCGAGCCCTGGATGGTCCTTCACTGGTGATTAAATTCTCTGTCCACTTCTTGCTTCATTATAGAACTCATTGTCCAGAACTGGAATTAGTTACCGGGCCTCCTGTAAGCACAAGAGAAGCAGCTCGTACATTCTGCCAGGTAGTACCATTCTACCGTGGACCCAGAAGGGACTTCAAGGAGGACAGAAACATCTAAAGAACAGTAATAGTGGCTGTCANGTCCAGAACTGGAATTAGTTACCGGGCCTCCTGTAAGCACAAGAGAAGCAGCTCGTACATTCTGCCAGGTAGTACCATTCTACCGTGGACCCAGAAGGGACTTCAAGGAGGACAGAAACATCTAAAGAACAGTAATAGTGGCTGTCACACCTTGGAAAGCACATGGCTCATGATGTACACAAGTAGAGAGATGCCAAATTCCACTGGAAAGGAAGTCATAACCGAGCTGGATATTGAAAGACAAGGTCCACCACGCCCTGCGAAGAACCTGTGCAGAGCCCAAAGGTGAGGAGGAGGCTGGGGTGTTTGGCGGGAGTGGCAGGAAGCGCTGGTGGCTGCAAGGAGGGTTCTGTGGTGGGACGGGATGAGATGAATGGGACGGACGGGGGAGCAACTGGTGCCTAACTTCTGTGCCTCCCTAAGGAATTTGGACTTGACCCCGGGGGCAATGGGAGGGAATGCTTAAGGATTTTAAGCATGGGTAAGACGTGCCCAAATCTACGCCATAGAAAGAGAGCTCTGACTGAAGGACTGAGGTTAGACTGCAGGGGCCAGTCCTGCAAACAGAGGCCAGTTAGGGAAGATTGCTGGTGAGCGCCTGACCTGAGAGCATGACAGGACAATGAAGACTTGAGATACTTCCTAGGGAGGTTTCCCTCTTGTGATGCCTTATTACTCGATCCTATTTGTTTTCCCCTCACCTCTTCTTGTTTTGACCCCAGCCCCAAAGAGGTGGGAAGAATGGGAAGATGTTCTTTTCCATATGTGCTGTGCTCAGTTGCTCAGTTGTGTCTGACTATTTCTGAACTCCTGGACTATAGCCCGCCAGGCTCCTCTGTCCATGGGATTCCCTGAGCAAGAGTACTGGAGTGCGTTGCCATGCCCTCCTCCAGGGGATCTTCCCGACCTAGCGATTGAGCCTGCCTCTCTTGTGTCTCCTGAATTGTAGGCGAGGTCTTTCCCATGTATTCCAGTCGTCCGCATGTACCGTGAACGCTTCCTCCCTGGCTTCCGCTCCCACCTGCTTCCAGCACGTTCATCTCCACTCCCCAACACTGTGTCACTGAGGAGGGAGGTGGTGGATCAGTATCTTCACTGGGGCTTCAGTGCACCCTCTGGCCCAGAGGCCAGTGCCTGGGTCCTGCCCGCTGGGCACCGCTGCAGTTTCTCAAATACCTTTCGACTCTTACCGCAGGATGACCTTTGAGCACTGGTGCAGACACTCAGTCTATTTTTATTCCCAGCCTTGGGGACTGGCCTTCTGTCTCAGTTTCAGCTTCCCATGTATTTACTGCCTGCAGAAGGTTGCCCTCAGCCACCCACTCCTGGATTTCACAGTGGCCACCAGTTGTCCCTTATTCCAGAGCAGTAGTTCTTGAACGTGGAAATACTGAAAAGCAGAGAACGGGGCTTCTAGAATGTCAGCTCTGTGAGGACAAGCCCACTCTGCTCTTGCTCAGCTTTGGATTATCTGGACCCACAGTTCCCAGAATGGTGCCTGGCACACAGGAAGTGCTCACCAGGAAGTGCATTCTGAGCAAACAGGTGTGAAACGTGAGCGCCTGGAGAAAACGGCCAGGATGCGAATATAGCCCTTGTCTTTGGGTGGTAGGACTGTTCTGGTTTTTCTGTAAGATAGTACAGAGAAACTCAAAGGAACTTTTTGGCCAACCCAATATAATATATAATAAGCAGACAAGGGGCCTGTTTACTTGCCGCCGTGTGACCTTGGGTGAATTGCTTCTCCTCTCCGTGCCTAAGGCTCCCCATCAACATTAATACCTCCCTTGGCTGTTAGGAAGGTTAAACGAGATCATGCCTGTAGACAGGGAACGCCTGGCGCTGGGGACACAGGAGGCAGTCGATCGACATCACACCATCACTTTGTTGTCATCGTCGTTTGGTCCTGATCGTGACTGGACATTTCCGTGGATACCTGGAGGCTTGCCTCGAAGGCTTCGAGAGAAGAGGTGGTTGTAGGGAGGACAGAGGCCTGGCTTGGAACTAGCTGATCTGCCGTTTCCTGGCCAAGTGACCGCAGTCGGGGGCAGTAACTTCTGAGCCACTGTCCTTTCTGCGCCACAGAGACGTTTGTGTGGATCAGTAAGATGTGATGATGTCAGGTTTCACCCAGGTGTGTGTCATTATTTTTATTACCTAGCAAGTTAACAAAATACAAGGAGTCTCCAGGCCTTTCCCTCTCCTTAATGGAGTTACTGCTCTCCTTCATCGCGAACAGAGTTCCTTGTCCCCCGAGCAGCCACGAGAGCCTGGTCACGGGGCAGAGCCTGCAGCGCAGGGTGGCTTTTCTGCCAGGCCCAGCGAGGCTTCTGTCTCTCGATAACCCTGGTCCTCCCTTTCTCCTGCCCCAGCGCTTCCCACACAGCTGCAGCCTCATTATCCAGGGGGACTGAGAGCTTCGGAAAGGAGCTTAACCGGGGCTGGGCTTTCAAGTGTTCGTCAGAAAGCTTCAAAGTTCACACCTTCATTAAGATGTGAAGAGTCAGGCCCTCCCCGCACTTCTCCTGGGGCTATTGTTCCCTTCCCGTCTGGCTGCAGTGTCAAAAGACAAGCGGGATTGGTTTTCTTTGTCCAGACAGCTCTCCTAACCAGAAAGGCTAGACCTGTTTGTGAAGGAGAGAAAGCTTGTAACCTGTAGCTCCCCTCAGACCTGCTGGGAAGGTTTCACGGGTGCTGGGGAATTGGGGCATTTCTCAGGGCTGCGAGGCTGTCCCCAGGAGGCAGGACTGGACTTGTTCTGTGAGGTCTCAAGGGAGGGGCCCGAGGACCAGCGAGTGGAAGCAAAGGAGGGGGCAGGTTTCCGAATCCTAGAAGGGAGAGCTGTCTACTGAGCAGAGATGTGCGAAGGTGGACCTTGGCCATTGGGGCAGGGTGCTCTCCATGGCAGTGGAGAGAGCAGGGGCCTCCCTCTCAGCAGGCAAGCTCTTGAAGATGTAAGGCTTTGGCTGTGAAGTTCAGCCAGTGAACTTTGAGGCCCCTTCTAGCCTTGTCATGCTGGGACCTCCTGACTCTGTGACCTCTGCTTCTGCATACTGGACCACTTCCCAGCATTTCCCTTTAAATAACCCCCTGTCCTCTAGGCTCCCAACTGTAGCTGTCTTCATAAACATATGGGTGGCCTCCTTGGCTCTTCTGTTTTTCTTTCAGCTATTTTGAGAACAAAGCTGTAGAGACATCTCAGAGTCTCCTTTGTTACTGAGAAAGCATTTGCTTCCTTGAAGTACATGTCTGGGTCCTGATGGGTCCTTTTCCTCTTCACTGTACCCTCTCCAGGACAGGCTGAGCTCAGAGGAGCCCCAGGCACCAAACTTGGGACAGTTGTGCCTGGTTCTCATGGGTAGGAGATAGCCTCACAAATAGATCCCTTTCTCCTCTCTGCTGGGAAAGCATACACGGGGATTTTCTGTGAGGGCACCTGCCCTTTGAATGGTCCTCTTGGTTTCATGATGGGGTTTCCCAGGTGGTGCTAGTGATAAAGAATCCACCTGTCAATGCAGGAGACGTGGGTTCGATCCCTGGGTTGCAAAAATCCCCTGGAGTATGAAATGGCAACCCACACCAGTATTCTTGCCTAGAAAATTCCATGGACAGAGGAGCCTGGCAGGCTACAGTCTATATATAGGGTTGCAAAGAGTCAGACACGACTGAGTGACTGAACACATAGCCCTCAGTTTCATGATGAACAACAAAGCAGAGGCTGGTTTTCAGGTGAGACAACTTATAAGACTTGGGATGTGTGACTGCAGATCACAAGTTTCACGAGCAAATGTTTTTCTTTCTATTGAGTAGAAAAAGGAAGGTTAAAAAAAAAAAACCCCATAGAGTGTTGGAAAGATGATGGACTTTGTAGACAGGCCTGAGTGTGGGTCACAACTCTGCCACTCAGTAGCTGGGGGACTTTGAGCATGCCATGGTAACTCTCTGAGCATCCGTTTCCTCCGGTTTCATGAGGTCAGGCAGTGGAAATACTCATCCTGTAAAGTGGCCCTAAGATTTAATGGGAGATGGCCATGGAAGGTTCCAGAGGCCCTTCAGTTCAGTTTAGTCGCTCAGTCGTGTCTGACTCTTTGCAACCCCATGAATCGCAGCACGCCAGGCCTCCCTGTCCATCACCTACTCCCGGAGTTCACTCAGACTCATGTCCATCGAGTCAGTGATGCCATCCGGCCATCTCATTCTCTGTCGTCTCCTTCTCCTCCTGTTCCCAATCCCTCTCACCATCAGAGTCTTTTCCAGTGAGTCAGCTCTTCACAAGAGGTGGCCAAAGTACTGGAGTTTCAGCTTTAGCATCATTCCTTCCAAAGAAATCCCACGGCTGATCTCCTTCAGAATGGACTGGTTGAATCTCCTTGCAGTCCAAGGGACTCTCAAGAGTCTTCTCCAACACCACAGTTCAAACGCATCAATTCTTCGCTGCTCAGCCTTCTTCCCAGAAGCCCTTATTAAATGTTAATTCTCTTTCCCCATTATTATAGTTAATAGTCTTTTGGAAATTGTGTTATTGGTCCCTTAACAAAAACATTCTATGTACAATTATTTTCATTCTTAAATGTTCATGCATGTCATTGGGTGAGAATGTCCTTTGGTTTTTTAGGTATCTCTTCTATGAAATATGTATGTGTCTTCCATTGTGTGTGCAGGGACCTTTGTTGTAGTGGTGTTTGTAAGAGCCAAAAATAGGACCTGGCCCATATGTTCCATAAAGCATTAAATAAACTATGATTATATCTATACTAGGGAACACCAGGCAGCCACTCTAAAGGACGCAGACAATCTAGATGAGCTGACATGGAAAGACATATTGGGAAGAAAGAGTAAGCTACAGCATAACGAGCAGTGTGGTACTTTTTTTAAAGGAGGTGCATGTGTACCAGTGCACAGAAAAGGTCCTGGAGGAAACACATGAAACCATGGACAGTAATTTCTAGTGGGGGACTGGGAGAGGTGGATATAAGAAAGAAGCTCTCGGGGTTCAAGATTGGGAACTCATGTACACCTGAGATGAAAAAATAAAAATTAAAATTAAAAAAAAAAAAAAGAAGCTCTTATTACTTTCTAGCTATTGGGTTGTGTTGGGATGTTTTACAAACCGAATATATCTACTTCTTACAAGAGTGGAGAACAAAAAACTAGAGACAATAAAAACATTTGTGTTTGCCAGGGTTTGGTGGGAGGGAAAACGAAATAAGGGGATTGCGGGGTTTTAAGGCAATGAAAACGCTCTGTTTGTTACCATAATGGTGGGTCCATATCATTCTACATTTGTCCAAACCACAGAATGTCACCAGCAAGAGTGAACCCTAATGGAAACTACGGACTTCAGTTGATCATGGGGTGTCAAGCGGGTTCATCGATTGTAACCAATGTATCACTCAGGTGGGGGATGCTGATAATAGGCTTGCCTTTGTATGCCTGGGGGCAGGGGAGATATGGCAAATTTCTGAACCTTCCTCTCAATTTTCCTGTGAATCTAAAAATGCTCTAAAAAAATATAAAGTCCTAAAAGCAAAAAAAGATTATAAGTAAAAGACTGCACCTTTCGCTGCCACTCAAAAGCTTAGGTTGATACTGGCAATAACAGTCCCATGGATCAAATTAAGCAATTTTCCCTTTCCTTTCCTTTTCAAGGAGTCAGGATTGCTAGGATCAGGGACTTAGTGGAAGCCATCTATTTGGAAATGGAGCTGGGCTGGATGAAGTGGGCTCGATGGAATTTAGGACATTGCTGACCTAGACTGTAGGAAGAACATTCATTTATTCATTCTGTTATTCAACAAAAATTTATGAAGGGAGGGCCTGTACCTTTTAGGTGCTGAGGAAAAGATAAAGAAGAGCCCCTGTCCTAACAAAACTTGCAAGGGATTGGGCAGAAGCCAGAGTAGGGGGGTATAGATAATAAACAAGCCTTGTTTAACATGAATTCAGTGTTCTGCAAAGACAGATGCTCCAGCACAAAGAGGTGAGGAATGAGAGTTGAGGTGGATGCAGAGTTGGAACAGAATCCTCAGGGAGACCTCTCTGTGGAGGTGCCGTTTGAGCCAAGACCTGAATCGAATAAGGGAGTCAGTCATACATCAGAAAGGAAGCCTTGAACAGAGAATGAGCGTGGTGTGGTCTGGAAGCAGCAAGAAGCTGCTGGGAGGTGGTGGCGGGTCACAGAAGCCTCCTAGAGCATGCCAGGAACTTTGGATTATTTTTTGCACACAGAGAAGCCATTGGAGGGTTTCAAGGGAAGGATGATGTGTGGTCTGGCCGCATTGTGTAAAAGGCCATTCTGGCAGCTTTGAGAAAAGAGAGTAGGAAGACAGGCATCTGAGGTCTATTGCTCTTTTAATTTTCCAAGAGAGCAAGGATGCCAGTTTGTGTCATGGTGATAGTGGTGGAAGTGGGAAGACATGCTCAGGTCGCTGAAATATTTACTTTATTCATTTATTTATAGTTTTGGCTGTGTGGGGCTTTGTTGCTGCGTGCAGGCTTTCTCAAGCTGTGGTGTGCAGGCTTCTAGTTGTGGTGGCTTTTCTTGCTGTGGAGCACAGGCTCTCGGGCAGGAGGGCTTCAATAATTGTGATACGTTGACTCACTAGTTGCAGCTCCAGGGCTCAGTAGTTGTGGTACACGGGCTCCGTTGCTCCTCCGCATGTGGAATCTTCCTGGACCAGGGATCAAACGTGTGTCCCCTGCATTGGCAGGTGGGTTCTTAACCAGTGGACCACCAGGGAAGTCCCTATACAATATTTAGAAGGTAGAGCTCAGAGCAGTTTTGATGCTTTGGATGTGGGTTGTGAAGGAAAGAGGGAAGTTGAGGATGAAATGCTTGACAAATATTTCCACAGTCTGCGGCAATGACCACTCGTGGAAAGCTTTCCCTGCTAGTCTAACTCTGTTTCTGGTTCGACCCTCACATCCACCCTCTAGAGGAGAACTGCTGTCCTTTGACAGATGAAGCGACGGAAGCTCAGTTGTGTCGTGCCGAAGGTCACAAAGCTCCTTCTTAGAGGAACCATGTCCTGATTCCCTTAAATCTTGTGCCCAGTTTGCATCCAGTGGATGGTCCTCACTGGGTGTGTCTTTTTTGCTGGCAGGTTGTGGGGCACGATTGCCAGGAGCTCACGAAGAAAGGTATTTGTGTGCAGGGCAGCAGAGGAGGAAGTTTTAAAGGAGATGGGGGTTCAGCACCTGTTGTTCAGTCCTTTTCAAATGCTGGTGGAAGACGGCTCAAGCTGCTGCAGCCTGGCTGCACCACCAGCAGCAGCTGGTGGCCGCTGAAACCTCCACGGGGTCAGGCTGAGAGTGACTCCCTGTGACCAGGTGCCAGGTGCACAGTGGGTTACCCTTCAGGTAACTGGCTCATGTTCCCTAGGCTATTCTCCCCAAAGGCTCAGCTCCCCCCACTACCTCTTTTCTCTCCTCCTCATCCCTGAACCCACTCAGACTGCTTCCCATCCCAGCTGTTCCGCTGAAAAGACACTCCGCCTCTCTCCTGGCTGAACCAGTGTCCTCTCTGCTCTCTCCTGCCCTCCTTCTGGTCCCATTCCCCTTCCTTCCGCTCTGCGCTCTCGCCCTCCTCTGTGTCGCCCCCACACCAGCGTCTCATTTCTCTCCGGCCTTGCAGCTTCCTCCTTCAGCTCATAGTCCCACCCCAAACCTGGGTCTTCCAGCTCCAGATTTTCAGTCCTTACTTCTATAGAGATGTTCCCAACCTGTATCTCTAGCTGAGACCTCCTGAGCTCCTGAAACCATTGCTGCCCAGGCAGAGCTAACAATCATGAACGCAGCTGGAGCATCCGGGGAATAGGGAGAGAGTTCCTCCACATGGACTGGAGATGCTAAGACTCAGAAGGGAGATGCTGAGACCAGATCATGAAGGGCCCCGAAAGCCACTCCAAAAAGGCAGTGTGCATCTTGGATTCAGGATTAAAAACAGAGGTTTCTGGTCCCAAAGAAATGACTAATTGCATTTTGGAAGAAGAATCACTAACTGTCCCTGTGGCTGGTGGACCGGCCTGGATTTTACTAGAGAGGGTGAAGAGAGCTGGGAGTGCCAGCTTTGGAAAACAAACAGACACAGTCTTCTGAGGAGTGGGTTGCATTTCAGAGGAAGTGGAAAGGAGATGAGGGAGAAGGAGAGAGGCTTCCGCTGGTCTTCCAGCAGCCATGGCTCCTGCTGTGTTGGTCTCTCTTTCTGGGGCAGGATGCGTATCTGCTCATTTTTTCTTCCCAGTGCTCATTCTTATGGTTCTGAATGGGGAAAAAAAAAAATTCTTCTGGGAGGCCAAATGAATTCATTAATGCTTCACTCTAACCCACTGGGTTGAATCAGCATGGTTTCAGTTTGTTTATAGGCTAACTTTATAGTTTACAGCACACTTTAATTCAAATAATTGTATTTGATTATCATAGTCAGGCAGTTAAGCAGATATCATGATTGCTATTTTGCAAATGAAAAAACTGAGGGTCAGAGAGAGGGGACATGTCCAGGGTCCAACAGCTATCGGGGCAGAGTCAGGCCTTGAGCTCCTTGGAGTCTTTTGACTCCTTGACCAGGACTTTGATGGGTACTGACTGATTATACCCATCAGGAGGTCTGAAATTTCCAGACACAAAGAAACTGTTTAGTAGACATAAGCTGCTTTTGTCCACTCAGTTTGCAAATCCCCCCATTTTTGATATTTGCATTTCTGTTAGTTAAGATAACGTGAGCTGCTGAAACAAACAAGTCCCCAAATGCATAATGTTTCAAGCACAACAAAATATCTATCATGCGTATTCCTATTTGGTGGGCAGCTTTCCTCCAAGGGTAAACATGTAGGGACCAGGCTCCTTCTATTTTGTGTTATTTATCATCTTCTCTTTATGGCTTCCAAAGGTGGCTGGGAGGTTTTGGTGGGCTTAGAAGCAATACGTATTATGTCTCACTTTCCATTAGTTAGAACTCAGTCTGTGCATACAGCCAACTGTTAAGGAGGCTGAAACCATTCATTAGAACGTGATCCAGGAGAGAAAACAGATTAGGGAAAGTGAGATAAAGACTGCCAGAGCAGTGGTGGGCCGCTGTTCCCTATCTGTCAGCTCAGCAGGCCCAGTGGAATTCCCGCTTCCTACCCTGCATCCTCCTCACCTCAGATCCAGGAGGGTTCAGCTTGGATCACACTAAGAAGTGAAGCCACCTGATTTCACATGATCATTGGTTCAGGCAGTGACTCAAGACACACGTTGAGGTTCGGTGAAACTCAGTCCTAGGATTTTGCTGGGACCTTTGACAAAGAGAACCTCTTCTGCCATTGGGGTTGCTGAGATGTGAAGACATGAACCAGGGCAACCATTGTGTCAGCATGATAGGAGAGCAGGCCTGAGAATGAAGCCGGCAAGTAAGAAAGCAAGACTGAGAAATAAGATAGCTTTTAGTGATATCCTTCGAGTATCTGCATTCTGGCATGTCAGTCCTGTTCAAGTCCTACTCCTGGCTTTTTTTGACTAAAATATCTACTATATCTTTTAAAATTGCTTTTCTTGAACCCAGTTTGAATTGAGTTTCTGTCGATTATAAGCAAGAGGCCTAGCAGAGGCCCATTTGCGAAACGCTGTAAGCCTGTTGCCCTCCCCGACCCCATCCTCCAGCCTGGCGGCGGGGACACACATCCTCAGTGCTCCTTCAGGGCACTCCCTCTGCCGGCCAGTGAGTGGTGCTCTGCCTTTCAGTCACCCCATCTCCATAAGGCTTCGTTACTGACTTTCTCACTTGCTTTTTTTTTTCTTTATAACACAGGAATTGTTATGAATCAAATGTAACATGTATTGCCTTCTAAAGAGGTCAGAACTATTTATAGTCACATTGATTTTTTTTTATACCCTACAGAATGATAGTAGAAAAACTTTTTTTTAAAGGATGTAAGTTTAGTATTGGGTGCATCTCAGGCTCCCAATCACTTTTAGGTGTTTTAAAAGTCAGACTATGATATTTAAAGTGGATAACCAACAGGGACCTACTGTATAGGACAGGGAACTCTGCTCAATGTTATGTGGCACCCTGGATGGGAAGGGAGTGATGGATACACGTATATGTATGTTTTGCTGTCCACTTTGAAACTATCACAACATTGTTAATTGGCTATATGCCAATATAAAATAAAAAGTTTTACAAAAGTCAGAGTGTGGTCTCCATTCAAAAAGCCTTCACTAGTAGAAAATCATGGCAAAAGTCTGGTAGAGGGGACTTCCCTGGCAGTCCAGTGGTTAAGACTTCACCTTCCAGTGCAGGGGGTATGGGTTTGATCCCTGGTCAGGCAGCTAGAGTCCCCCATGCCTCAGGGCCAAAAACACAAAACAAAAAACAGAGGCAATATGGTAACAAATTCAATAACAATTTTTTTAAATGGCCCACGTCAAAAAAAAAAGAAAAAAAGAATCAAAAAGCAGAGACATTACTTTGCCAACAAAGGTCCGTCTAGTCAAGGCTATGGTTTTTCCAGTGGTCATGTATGGATGTGAGAGTTGGACTGCGAAGAAAGCTGAGCACCGAAGAATTGATGCTTTTGAAGTGTGGTGTTGGAGAAGACTCTTTGTGAGTCCCTTGGACTGCAAGGAGATCCAACCAGTCCATTCTGAAAGAGATCAGCCCTGGGATTTCTTTGGAAGGAATGATGCTGAAGCTGAAGCTCCAGTACTTTGGCCACCTCACGCGAAGAGTTGACTCATTGGAAAAGACTCTGATGCTGGGAGGGATTGGGGGCAGGAGGAGAAGGGGACGACAGAGGATGAGATGGCTGGATGGCATCACGGACTCGATGGGCGTGAGTCTGAGTGAACTCCGGGAGTTGGTGATGGACAGGGAGGCTTGGTGTGCTGCGATTCGTGGCGTCACAAAGAGTTGGACACGACTGAGCGACTGAACTGAACTGAACTGAACTGAATGATCCTTTTAAAAATAATCTGGTACAATGGGCATGTGATATCACATTTATATACCCACATATACACACATACTTTAAGAAATGGAAACTATAGCATTGTTGTAAAAGAAGTTCAAAGAAAATCCGTTGGAACTTTACAAGAAGTTCGGTGGGCCTGGGGAGTTCTTTAATGAGGAGACAGGGGCTAGAAGACGGCCTGGAGTGGATTTCCGCTCCTGGAGAGTGTTGCATGAACCCAGAGGAGTTTAGAGGCCAACTGCTCTCCCTCTTTCACTACAGGCTCCAGGCACACTCCACAGTGCACAGCTCCTCACACACTCCACACTCTCAACCTTCCTTAGACTTATACCTAGATGTAACTCCCCATACTTCTTCACTTAGAAAACATCATTTGAGATGCCTCACATGGTACCACTTCTGTCAAACTTTCTAGAAAAGAATCAGAAATGCTGTTCTCTGTGACTCATGATCCTTTGCACACACCACCATGTTGAAATTTTTCACATTGTGCTTTTTGGTGAATGGCTTCTGTCTTCATCTCTCTGACTTACCTGTGAGTTTCAAGCAGAAACTACGGCTCAACCATCTCTCTAGTTCCCACACTTTTTGTCTAGGGCTTGGGCGTGTAAAAAATCAAATAAGTGAAAAACACAAAACAAAACTGCACAGCAGGATTTCTGGGGCAGAGAAAGATGTTTGCTTAGCTCTGAGAAGACTGATAGAATTGACAATTCAAAGAGATGGAGACTTCTGAACAGGCCAGATAAACTTCGGGCATACTTTGGTCTGTAACTGAATTATGTTTTTCTTGATCACATAGGTAACAGCCAAGACAATTTTGGAATGAAGTAAAATAACTTGATTGTTTCCACCTGTTCCATGTAGACTGGTCATTATCTGGCTAATACTAAAGTTACCCGTTCTCCTGGGAAAGTTCACGTTTGTATCTGCTGTCCCCGCTAACTACTTACAGTACCCCAGTTAGGTCTCTAAAGTGTCCCAGTGTGCGTGTAAGTTCTTTGGCCACCCTATTAATGGAGAGCACTATTGACCTGAGATGTCAAAGATAGAGGTGAACTAAGAGACAGTTTCTGCTAAGCTGGAGAGGTCCTTCATTCTAGCTATTGTCCATGTCTTAACAGTCAGTGAAAGTAAAAGTGTTAGTTGTCCAGTAGTGTCTGACTCTGCAACTCCATGGATTGTAGCCCACCAGGCTCCTCTGGCCATGGAATTCTCCAGGCAAGAATACTGAAGTGGGTAGCCATTCCCTTCTCCAGGAGAGCTTCCCGACCTACGGATCTAACTCAGGTCTCTTGCATTTGAGGCAGATTCTTTACCATCTGAGCCACCAGGGAAGCCCAGTCTTAACCATTAAGAAGAGGAAATTTTATTCCTGCTGCCCTTCTATTGCTTTCTGAGTGGGAAGAAGGGGTTTTGCCCTCTTTCTATGTTAATCTGTAACCAAAGAAAACATTGGTGTTTTCCATCATTTTAATCCATACAACCCCGCAGTAATATTAATAACTGTTTTAAAGAGAAAGAAGTTAGGGCTCAGAGAAGTTAGGTAAATTGCTCAAGAGCACACAGCAAATAAGGGTGAGTGCTAATGTTAACCTCATTTTGTGAGACTCTGTCTCATGCTTGGTCCACTTTGCAACTTTACTCACTATTTTAAAAACTGTCTTCACAAACAGATTCCCTTATTTTGGAACTCATTTTCCCCTGTCTGAATTATTAAGCGTCATATAATTTCTGCTTTTCCAAAGAAGACCCCGTTTGACATCTATTTGTTATGGAAGATCATTCTAGTCTGTGAAGTTCAGTCTGTAGGTTATTGGGTTGTTTCTGATATGAAATAAGGATTGAGTTTTTGTGAACTAGTGACTCTGCTGTAATTAAACTCAGCAATGATCTTTTGACTTAGGGACCATTAATATGTAATTAAGCAGGTTTAACTGGAAAACATTTTAATTATTTACAGTAGGGACAAGCAAGGGATTCAGGAGTGGGGACAGAAATTAGACAGCAGAGCACATAATGCTTTGCCTTGTGATTATTTCAGCATTGAGGATCACAAGGCTGCTTGCAATAGCAAAATACTGGAAACCACCTATAGCTTATTCCATGCAATGGAATACCATGCAGTTGTTGTAACTGGTTATAGATACTTGCTGCTGCTGCTGCTGCTGCTGTCGTGTCCGCCTCTGTGTGACCCCATAGACAGCAGCCCAACCAGGCTCCTCCATCCCCGGGATTCTCCAGGCAAGAGCCCTGGAGTAGGTTGCCATTTCCCTCTCCAGTGCATGAAAGTTTAAAGTGAAAGTGAGCAACTGCTCAAGTCTTGTCCGACTCTTAGCGACCCCATGGACTGCAACCTACCAGGCTCCTCCGTCCATGGGATTTTCCAGGCAAGAGTACTGGAGTGGAGTGCCGTGTGGAAAAATAGATCCAAGACATAGTTAAGGGCCAAAAGCAGACTGTGAAGCAATATGCATTAAAACTTAAGCAGAAAATTATGCACACCTAGAAAACGTTCAGAAAGATGTCTAAGTATCTCTGCTATACAAATTATGGGTGATTTCCCTTTCCCCCTTTTTTNCGTGTGGAAAAATAGATCCAAGACATAGTTAAGGGCCAAAAGCAGACTGTGAAGCAATATGCATTAAAACTTAAGCAGAAAATTATGCACACCTAGAAAACGTTCAGAAAGATGTCTAAGTATCTCTGCTATACAAATTATGGGTGATTTCCCTTTCCCCCTTTTTTGGAATTATTTGATTGTCTAAGTTTCTTAGTTAACATAAATTATATGTACAATTTTAAGTCAAAAATTATTAAATATATGAGAAAGTGCCCATTTCTCTCTTATCCCTATCAAAAAGCTCAAAAAGAAGGAAATCCTGCCACATTGGAAACGCAGATGACCCTTAAGACATTACGCTAAGGCAAGTAAGCCCATCCCAGAAAGATGACTACTATACGATGCCACTTATACGCAGTATGTAAAATAGTCAAATGTAGGATGATGGATGCCAGGAGCTGGGGGCTGGGTGGGGGGAATGGGGGGTTGCTGGTCAACGAGCATCAAGTTTCAGTCACGGAGGATGATCGCATTCTAGAGATCTGCTGTGTGACCTCCTGCTGCGAGCTCACGTTACTGCAACAGTGCATCTAGATTTTTGCTGAAGGTAGATCTCACGTTACGTGTTCTTACCATAGTTAGAAAAGAATAAAGAGTAAAAGCTGTGTGTGTCCCACAGGACACTTTCCCCGGCTAAGCCGTATGCCACGGTCTACAGGGAACTCACCCAGCTCACTCCCGTCTGAGACCACCAGACTTGTATCACTTGGTTTCCAAATGCCTGTTACATGCTGGGAACTGTGCCACAGGTTCTCCCCTGTGGGATTTCCTGTAATCCTCCTATACACCCAGTAAAGTGGAAACCATACTCCCATTTTTCAGAAGAGGAGCTGATTCTGAGGGTCCTGAGATTCCCGATGGAATTTCTATTCCAGAAGAGGCTCTACTCTTTCAGCTGGACAGCCTGCTTGATGCCAAGCCCAGAGCTCTTGAGAAGGATAGCAGTAGTTATGGGAATAAAACGTAAGCATGAATGTAAACAAGAGAGAGGGAAGCGAGCTGACAAAACGTCCCCCTTGCCTCTGAGGTTGGGACTCTGGTCCCACTGTGCCCGAGGCCATTTATACAGTTAACCTCTGGAGGAAGCATTTGTTGGAAAGAATAACCTATTGCACTTTAAAATGAATGGCTGCTTTGGGTTCTCACATTTGTTAGCTACTATTCACCAAGCATTTCCAATCTGCCAGACCCCACATGGAGTACTTTGCAGACACCATTTCATTTAAGCCTTATGACCACCCTATGAGGTAGGTACTTTTATCCTCATTTCTGCTAATGAGGAGATTGAAGCTTGCTGAGGTGAAGTATGTTGGTCAAGGTCACACAGCTTGTGAGTGGCAGGGCTCCAAAACTCTATTCTCTTAACCACAGTGCTACTTTGCCTCCAGAACTAAAAAGGAAAAGAAATGGAAGACGAGATCAGAGGCGCAAACCTAAAGACCTGGAGACTTTGGTGAGGACCTGAGACCAGCCAGAACTTTGAGCTTCTCCCAGTGCCTCTGTCCAGCCATGCCAGATTCTTGAGGTTCCTTCATGAGGAGGTGCTAAGATGTGCTATGTTGAGGCAGGATAGAAAAATCATGGGTTTTAGATGCATATTGATTGGCTCAAGTTCCGTCAGTGCCACCCACTAGCTACGTGAGCTCAGTTCAGCTATAACGACGTTTCCAAGTCCTCTTTTTACGGTAGGCTCATTGGGGTGGCTCGGTGAAGAAAGCAGGCATAAAAGTGGCTGACACAGGCTTTGGCAGGTGTATTAGTCAGGCAATGCTAGGCTATGCCGAGGTAACCTGTAACCCTTACAGGTACGAACAATTATTTTTCATAATTAAAACTCATTTCTCTACAAACATGAAGTCCCATCCAGGTCAGACAGGTCCCCTCATATTGTAGTTCTGTTGTCTTTCACCTCAAGTCACCCCAGTAGGGAACAGAAAATGGAAGGAGGCACCCCAGCTCCAAGCTGCCTTGGTCCAGACACGGGACACATCACACCTGCTCATAGTCCGCCGGCCAGACCTTGGCACCCAAGCCTGAGCAATCACAAAGAAAACTGGGAGAGAGAGGGGAACACGTGGATGGATATTCAGGGCAGAGGGCTGGTCCAAGACGTGACTGCTTCCTTCTCTCCCACTTCCCAATGCATTTCTCGGAGCTGAAACTCACACACACATCTAGAGCTATTAATCAGAAAGCTCTCGGGTTCTGGGTAAGGAGATTCAGCATCTCTCACAGCTCTTCTTTTACATTGTACATGAGGAGAAAAGTATAAGTGAATTCTTCTGATATTGACAATCTTTCATTGTCGGTGGCAAAAATTCCGAATTAATACCATTAGTACATATTGGGAAACTAACTGAATGGACTGAATGCCTCTTAAAAAAAGAAGTCTTTCTCTTCTTTTTTCAAGATCCTATAAGCCACCTCGCATGGCTTATGGGATCTTAATTCCCCCCCCAGGGACTGAACTGGGCCCCCATACAGTGGAAGTATGGAGTCTTAATCAGTGGACCACGAGGAAAGTCCCTGAAAACAAATCTCTTAACTTGATGTGTGTACACATATTTTATTTTTACATCATATCACAAATAACTAGGACTAATTTACCCTAGTGATTGTTTGCTTGTGTATTCTTATCTCTCCGTGTTTCATAGGATTTGAAGCGGTATCTTAGACATTACAGAATCCTGTACCACTTGGCTCTTCCTATTTCCTGTCCCCACCCCTCACCAGTCATTCTCCCCATTGGCACTGAGGAGATCTTTTAAAATGCAGAACTGATCAAGCCAAATCTACTTAAAAAGAAATTAAAATTTTTCTAAGATTTTACTCCGTTCCCCCCGAATCCTTACCCTGACAGCACAGTGTGCCGTGTCCCACCTTTCCAGACTGGGAGAGCTGTGCTTCGTGTCAATCTAGCTAAGCTGGAACGATGCCCTTCCCTGTATAATTCTGGGTTCAAGTCGTCCACAGATAATTCTGCTGTAAGGGAGATGAAGGTGGGACTCATAATATCGGAAGATTTCTAATGGAAAAATGTCAGATGGGAGGCCAAGAATATGTCAGATACCCACTAACATGTGCAAAGTATGTACTGTGTGCCACATACTGGTCCTGAACCCTTACAGGTACTAACTTTTTTATTCCTGGTAAATAAACTCATTGAGTTTGGTCTTGTTGTTATTCCCATTTATCAGATGTAGAAAATGAGGTTAAACCCTTGCCCAAGATCGCCCAGTCAAGGCCTGGACCTCATGTGGGGTGACTCCATAGCCCATGCCTTCCATTACTACTATAATTATATGCTACAGAAACTTCAGCAGAGATTCTGGAGATTTTAAATTCTCTATGAAAGGGATAAAGAAAGAGATGATCTCTTTTTGTGTGGATATGATGACTGGAGTTTTCAGTCGTCTCTTCATGAGCTTGGAATAAAGCTGAACCCCACAGAGGACAGAGTTGATAGAAACGAAAAAAAAAATTATTTATACTCCTCTGGTGCTTGTGTGTGTGAATGGTTAACAATGCACACTCCAATTATTTAGAGGTTTCCTTGAGATCAAAGGGTCCCATCAGGTATGTCATGGCATGGTCAGGATATCAGAAGTTTTGCTGCAGTAACAAATAACTCCCAGTTCAGTTCAGTTCAGTTGCTCAGTCCCGTCCGACTCTTTGCGACCCCATGAATCACAGCACGCCAGGCCTCCCTGTCCATCACCATCTCCTGGACTTCACTCAGACTCACATCCATCCAGTCCATGATGCCATCCAGCCATCTCATCCTTGGTCGTCCCCTTCTNGCTCCAAAATCACTACAGATGGTGATTGCAGCCATGAAATTAAAAGATGCTTACTCCTTGGAAGGAAAGTTATGACCAACCTAGACAGCTTATTAAAAAGCAGAGACATTACTTTTCCAACAAAGGTCCGTCTAGTCAAGGCTATGGTTTTTCCAGTGGTCATGTATGTGATGATCTTGACCATTGGACCACCAGGGAAGTCTCCTCCTAGACTTTATATAAAAAGGAATTGTGCATTATGTAGTACTATTTTGTATGTCTTCCTTCACTCAGCAGTTTGAGATTCATCCATACTGTTGCATGGATCAGTAGTTCATTCTTTTTACTGCTAAGTAGTATTTCTTTGTAGGGATATATCACATTTTAAATTCATTCACTTGTTGATGGAGTTTTTTTTTTTTTTAGTTTTTGGTTGTCATGAATAAAGCTCTGTGACTATTTATGTCCAACTGTTTGTGCAGACATGTGTTTTCATTCTCATAGGGAAATGACTTTCAGTTTCAGCTCTGACATGTAAAGAGATTGGAAGTGATCACTCCCATGCTTACAACAGGCAAAACTAGACAAACTGAAAATTAGTGACTTTTCTTGGAACAGGTCAGAAGGCAAACTGCTATCTCCAAATCTGCAGAGACAGGTACATACAGAGAGTTACAACATTCAAGATTTGCTGACGTGGAGCAGAAGTTACTGGACTTCGTAGGATCATTTACTTAGCTAGTAATTTGGACAAATTATTAGAGGTTGTAGGGCTTCCCAAGTGGTGTTAGTAGTAAATAACCTGCCTGGCAGTGCAGGAGACATAGGAGACAACGGGTTCAATCCCTGAGTTGGGAAGATCAGGAAAATGACAACCCACACTANTACTGGACTTCGTAGGATCATTTACTTAGCTAGTAATTTGGACAAATTATTAGAGGTTGTAGGGCTTCCCAAGTGGTGTTAGTAGTAAATAACCTGCCTGGCAGTGCAGGAGACATAGGAGACAACGGGTTCAATCCCTGAGTTGGGAAGATCAGGAAAATGACAACCCACACTAGTATTCTTGCCTGGAGAATCCCATGGACAGAGGAGCCTGGCAGGCTACAATCCATAGGGTCACAAAGAGTCAGACACGACTGAAGCAACTTAGCACATACACTCACACATTAGAGGTTGTATGTGCAGAAGCACTAGAGTGAGAAGCTCCTGGGGGCCACAGTCAATGTGGGACCCCTGCTGGGGTCCAGCCTCAGCAGAGTCCAGGGATATCCTCAGGATGGACAATGTTGGCAAATGAAGAAAGGTAGAGAAAGAGATAAGGAAAGAAAAACATGGGGAGACCAAGCTTCTTCGGTGAGCAAGTCCCGTTTACTTTATTTTCAGAGAGGGCTTTTATACCCTGAGTTGTACATACAGCAAGGTGAAAAATGCAGAGTCAACTCAACATTCCATCAGTATTAACTTTTATTGATATCAGGTTCCTTCCTGCAAGAGTCTTATTTTTTGTACATTATCTTCTGGCCCAGAGGCCTGTTGATGTTTTATGACCCCTTTTTGATAAAGGTTGGTCAGCCGGAACAATAATTTTCCCTTAAAGTGTTTCTTCTTAAATTCCTAGCCTGTGTCACCCTTAAAGTACAGAGTTACATTTTTATGGAGCAAAGATTCAGTGGGTTACAGCAAAGAAAGAACTTATTAACTCAAAGTCTAAAGCTACTGCTTGTTATTTCTACATCCTGACTATATGCACTCCCAGGAACACAATGGATAAGGGATGTGAGAACTTGGCAGCAAGCATTGGCTCAACAATGTTGCAAGAGTCTGGATAAATCTACCAAATAAGCTCGAATGCTAACAGGGGGTTTGAAACACTCCTTTCATGCCCAGGAGATTTATAAACTAAAGCCCTAAGTTAACTCTTTCCATAGAAAGGTGGTCGGGGACAGCCCCCTGTTAATGTCAGAAGAGTTGGTGAAAGACATAAAATAGTAAGACAGACAGATTCTGGTTTGGGGGTAGATGCTTGAGGAGGTCCAGGGCGTCCCTTGAGTCCTGATCTTGCCTTTGCCCGTCAGGCCTCTTCCTCATGACCTTTGCCATGGGCGGGATTCTCCATGCTGGCTCCCAGCAGACACCTACACACCTACAGCATTTTCCTCTAGGAACTCCACCAGGCTCTCAGAGTGAGGATCTGAGAAAGATGCCCTCTTGGCCCTGGCCGGGGAAGGGGAGCAGGAGCCATTGGAAAGCATACCTGAAGCCTGCTCCATGACAAAGGCTTCCTCTTTAGGGGAAAACATCTACCATTGAGTGATAATGAAATTTTATCCCACCTGGGAGAAGGAGATTGCTTGCTATCCCCATTCCAGCTACCTCCAGCAATCCTATAAAAAAAAAAAAAAAGTGGGACTTCCCTGGTGTTCCAGTGGTTAAGACTTCACCTTCCAATACAGGGGGTGTGGATTTGATCCCTGATCGGGGAGCTTAGATCCCATATGCTTCAGGGCCAAAATATCAAAACATAAAACAGAAGCAATGTTGTAACTAATTCAATAAAGATTTTAAAATTAATAAATTAGTAAAAAATTTTGCATTAAAAAAGACAAAACCATAAAGAACAAAATAGTCAAGAAGGGACAGAGTTTCAATGAAATAGACTGGGAATGATACAGCTAGTGAAGAGAGTTGGGGACAAGATGGAAGGATAGCTATGCCTCTGGAGGAGGGACAGAAATACTTGTAAAGGCCACATCCTAGAGATGCAGGTTCATTAAAGACTGAAACTTAATCAGGAGATTATAGAATGCTCTCTTCTCCCACAAACTATTACCACACCAAGTAGTCTACAGTACACTAACTGTTGGTTACAGCTAAGAGTTGTGAGACACAAACATTCTGGAAGGAGTTGTACTTGGGGAAGACTAATGTCAAGAGGCAACAAAAGCAAGGATGCTAGAGGAATTTGAAGCCCATCAATACACTAATAATCTATTTACTTTAGTTTCTATTGACACAACATATCTAGTGGTCAATAAAAAAATTACAAAGTATGCTAAAAGGCAAGAAAAAAAGTCTGAAGAGACAAAGCAACCATAGAATCAGACGTGACACGGGTATTAGAATCATCAGACAGATAATTTAAAACAACTGTGATTGATATATGAAGGGCTCTAGTGGAAAATGTAGACAGCAGCAGGAACAGAGAGGTAATATAAGCAGAGAGATTAAGATTTATATGAGTCAAAATGTTAGAAGTAAAAAATAGTAACAAATGAAGAATGCTTTCAATGGGTTTGCTGGCAAAGTTGACATAGCTGAGGAAAGAATCCGTGACGGTGAAGACAGGTCAATAGAAACTTACCAAACTGAAATGCAAAGAGAGAATAATTACTACTTCTACTGGTATTAGTACTACCACTACTAGAAGAGAACACTCAGGAACTGTGGTACAATATCAGAAAGTATAACATTTCTCTTAGGTAAGAACCCCTGGCAGGCAGAATTCTAAGATGGCCCTCAAGATTCCTGCTCAGTGGCCTACATGTCCTGTATAATTTCCTCCACTGAATGTGGGTGAGACCTGTGAATGTGAGTGGAGGCCACTCCTATGATTAGGTCACATTATATGGCAAAGGTGAAGGGATTTTTTTCAGATGTAATTAAGGTCTTTGGTTAGCTTTCAGTTTACCAAATGGATATTATCCTTGGTGGGCCTGACCTAATCAGGTGAGCCCTTAAAAGAGAGTGTCTGGAGGCAGTCTATGCAACTGCAAAAGACATGAATTCTGGTAGACAGCTATATAATCTTGGGAGAGGACTCCAAACCTCAGATTAGACTGCCACCCTGGTTGACACTTTGATTGCAACTCTGTGAGACCTGAAGAGAGGAACTAGTTAAGCCACATTTGGATTCCTGAATCATGAGAAATGTGAGATTATAAATTTGTGTTGTTTTCAGCCACTATTTGTAGTAAATTATTATACCCCACAGAAATATTAATGCATTATCTATGGGTGAAATTCTGGGTTCATAGGATAAGGGTGTATTTAACTTTGTAAGAAACTTCCAAACAATTTTCTAAAGAGGTTATATCTTTTCACGTTCCCACTAGTAATGTATGAGAGCATCACTTGCTAACATTCGGTATTGTCAGCCTTCTGAATTTTCGCTGTTCTAGTGGGTATGGAGTGATATCTCATTACAGTTTTAATCGCCTTTCTTTGTTGAGAATCTTTTCATGCACTTGTTGGCCATTCATGTTTCTTCTTTTGTGGAGTGTCTGTTCAAATATTTTGTCCATGTCTTGACTGAATTTTTTCTTATTCTTTTTATATTTTGGATAAATGTCCTCAGTCAGGTTTATACATTGCAAATATTTGCTCTCATTCTGTGTCTTAACTTCTCATTTTCCTAATGGGGACCTGAACCCTATGAGAGTAAGTTATATATATTGTCATGATCGTGGCCTCTTAATACTTTAGCAGATACTTCCTAAGAATATTTTTTTTACAAAACCAGAGTACAATTAACAAGTTCAGAAAATTTAATACAGATATAACATTTTATTTAACCCACTGATTGTATGCCAGTTTTTTTTAGCTGATTAAATAGTGTTTTCACAGCATTGTTTGCCCCTTCAGTACAGGATCCAATCTAGAGTCAGGTGCTGTTTTTTGTTGTCATGTCTCTTTATCTTCTTTTAATCTGAAATATTTCCAAAACCTTTGTCTTTTATGACACTGACATTTTGGGAGGATAAAGTCCATTTTGAAAAATAGAACATTCATCATTTGGGGTTTGTGTGACGTTTCCTCCTGTCTACACTCGGGTGCTGTGTTGTTAGCTAGAAGACTAATGAGAGATGCTGGGTCCTTTCTGAGGCATTACGAAGCACATGTAGCCATCTATCCCTCGTTGGTAGTGCTAATCCTGATCACTCTGATCATTTCTCTACTGAATGTGCTGTGCTATGCTGTGTTCAGTCACTTCAGTCATGTCTAACTCTTTGTGACCCCATGGACTGTAGCCTACCAGGTTTCTCTGTCCATGGGATTCTCCAGGCAAGAATACTGGAGTGGGTTGCCATTTCCTCCTCCAGGGGATGTTCCTGACCCAGGAATCAAACCCATATCTCCGGCGTCTCCTGAATTGCAGGCAGGTTCTTTATCCACTGAGCCACATGGGAAAGCCCCTCTCTACTGTATGCTTAGTGTGGTTTCCCTTGCAAATCATAAGGAATCCATGGGAATCGTGTTCCATGAGCAGGGCCTAGCAAGTACAAAGCTCTGGATCAAGAATATGCCTGGAGTGTTGGCAAACCAGCATGAATGCAGTGTGGCTGCAGAGCAGTGGAGGAGGATGAGCCCAGGAGGAGACATCAGAGAGGTAGGGGGGCAGACCATGAGGGCTTTACAGGCCATGGCAAAGAATCTGGCTTAATATTGACCTGAATGGGAAGTGACTGACAGTTGAGAAGAAGCTGCCTGTCATTTGTTTTTTTGTTGTTTTTATTATTTAAAATTTTATTACTGAAAAGGCCCTCACATGTTTGGAGGGCCTGGGTTTCAGTGAAGCAACCCATTCCCAGAAGTGGGCAGCAAGTGGGGACTTAAATTAAGGGGCAAGGCAGAAGCCTAAAGAAGTGGTGGGGCCCAAGATCTTGAGTGGACCAATGGGATTTGGTGGTGAAGCCCTAAGCACTGTGAGAAGCCCCTTTGGACTTCCTGCCACTGGTCTGCATGAGAGTTAGAACCTAAGTGAGGCTTAGATTACTGATGGGGGCAAATGATATATTTGGGTGGAGAGGGTAGCTGCAGGGACCCAGAACAAGGCAGGGCTCAAGCCCTAATAGCTGACTCTGTTTTCCATGGTGAGAACACAATACACTTAACAAACAAATCCATCGTCGTGGTACAAGTCCACACACCTTCTCTCTCTCTTGCCATTCCTACTTTCCACTCTGTCCCTCAATTGCCAAACATGTAATAAGTTCTGTTTATATACCAGATAATTCTAGAAAAACATCTGCTTTATTGACTATGTCAAAGCCTTTGACTGTGTGGATCATATCAAACTGTGGAAAATTCTCAAAGATGTGGGAATACCAGGCCACCTTATGTGTCTCCTGAGAAATTTGTATGCTGTTCAAGAAGCAAGTTAGAACCATAAATGGAACAATNTCTGTTTATATACCAGATAATTCTAGAAAAACATCTGCTTTATTGACTATGTCAAAGCCTTTGACTGTGTGGATCATATCAAACTGTGGAAAATTCTCAAAGATGTGGGAATACCAGGCCACCTTATGTGTCTCCTGAGAAATTTGTATGCTGTTCAAGAAGCAAGTTAGAACCATAAATGGAACAATGACTGGTTCCAAATTGGGAAAGGAGTATGTCAAGGCTGTATATTGTCACCCTGCTTATTTAACTTCTATGCAGACTACATCATGTGAAATGCCAAGCTGTATAAAGCACAAGCTGGAATCAAGATTGCCAGGAGAAACATCAATAACTTCAGGTATGCAGATGATACCACTCTTAGGGCAGAAAGTGAAGAACTAAAGAGCCTCTTGATGAAAGTGAAAGAGGAGAGCGAAAAAGGTGGCTTAAAACTCAACAATAAAAAAAATGACGATCTTGGCATCTGGTCCCATCACTTTATGGCAAATAGATGGGGAAACAATGGAAACAGTGAGAGACTTTATCTTCTTGGGTTTCAAAATCATTGCTGATGGTGACTGCAGTCATGAAATTAAAAGACGCTTGCTCTTTGGAAGGGAAGTTATGACCAACCTAGACAGCATATTGAAAAGCAGAGACATTACTTTGCCAACAAAGGTCCATCTAGTAAAAGCTACGGTTTTTCCAGTAGTCATGTATGGATGTGATAGTTGGACTATAAAGAAAGCTGAGTGCTGAAGAATTGATCCTTTCGAACTGTGGTTTTGGAGAAAACTCTTGAGAGTGCCTTGGACAGCAAGGAGATCAAACCAGTCAATCTTAAAGGAAATCAGTCCTGAATATTCATTGAAAGGATTGAAGTTGAAACTGAAGCTCCAATACTTTGGCCACCTGATGCGAAGAACTGACTCATCAGGAAGATTAAAGGCAGGAGGAGAAGGGGATGACAGAGGATGAGATGGTTGAATGGCATTACTGACTCAATGGATGAGTTTGAGCAAGCTCTGGGAGTTGGTGATGGACAGGGAAGCCTGGCGTGCATGCTGCAGTTCATGGGGTTGCAAAGAGTCAGACATGATTGAGCAACTGAACTGATGTACCAGATGACACCTAACCATAGTAGCAGGTCCTCGGAGGCCATGTCTTGCTGTTGTTAGCTAAACTTAAGAAGTGATTCAAGGACTTCCCTAGTGGTCCAGCTGCTAAGAATCTACCTTCCAGTGCAGGTTATGTGAGTTTGATCCTTTGTCAGGAGGTAAGATCCCACATGTCATGGGGTTAAGCCTTAGTGCTGCAACTATAGCACTAGTGCTCTGGAGCCCATGGGCCACAACTAGAGAGGAACTTGTGCTTGTGCACTGCAACAAAGATCCTGTGTGCGGCAACTAAGACCCCATGTGGCTAAAAAAAAAGGTGATTCAATGATACTGATTCCAGGATCAATCAATAACTAGTGAGGGTAGAACTAGTGAGGGCAGAAAGTGAAGAACTAAAGAGCCTCTTGATGAAAGTGAAAGTGGAGAGTGAAAAAGTTGGCTTAAAGCTCAACTTTCGGAAAACTAAGATCATGGCATCTGGTCCCATCACCTCATGGCAAATAGATGGGGAAACAGTGGAAACAATGGCCGACTTTAGTTTTGGGGGCTCCAAAATCACTGCAGATGGTGACTGCAGCCATGAAATTAAAAGATGCTTACTCCTTGGAAGGAAAGTTATGGCCAACCTAATATTAAAAAGCAGAGACATTACTTTATTTATTTATTTATTGTGTACCAGTGTTTCTGTTTATTTTTTTAATTTTAACTAGAGGCTAATTACTTTACAGTATTGTGTTGGTTTTGCCATACATTCACATGAATCAGCCATGGTGTACATGTGTTCCGCATCCTGACCCTCCCCATCCCATCCCTCGGGGTCATCCCAGTGCACCAGCGCTGAGCACCCTGTCTCATGCATTGAACCTGGACTGGCGATCTGTTTCACATATGTTAAATATACATGTTTCAATGCTATTCTCTCAAATCATCCCATCCACGCCTTCTCCCACAGGGTCCAACAGTCTGTTCTTTACATCTGTGTCTCTTTTGCTGTCTCTAAAAAGCAGATACATTACTTTACCAACAAAGGTTTTTCTCATCAAGGCTATGGTTTTTCCGGTGGTCTTGTATGGATGTGAGAGTTGGACTGTGAAGAAGGTTGAGCGCCAAAGAATTGATGCTTTTAAACTGTGGTGTTGGAGAAGACTCCTGAGAGTCTCTTGGACGGCAGGGAGATCTAACCAGTCCATTTTAAAGGAGATCAGTCCTGAGTGTTCATTGGAAGGAATGATGTTGAAGCTGAAACCCAATACTTTGGCCACCTGATGTGGAGAGCTGACTCATTTGAAAAGACCCTGATGCTGGGAAAGATTGAAGGCAGGAGGAGAAGGGGACGGCAGAGGATGAGATGGCTGGATGATGTCACCGACTCAATGGAGATAAGTTTGAGTAAACTCTGGGAGTTGGTGATGGACAGGGAGGCCTGGAATGCTGTGGTCCATGGAGTCACAAAGAGTTGGACACGACTGAGCTACTGAACTGAACTGAGGGTGGAATAGGGGGTAAAGAGGGAGATGAGGAGTTTTCAGTAGGTATAGTAGACGGTGGGCTTCCCAGGTGGCGCTAGTGGTAAAGAACTCACATGCCAATGCAGGAGACAGAAGAGACGCAGGTTTGATCTTGGTGTTGGGACGATCCCCTGGAGGAGGGCATGGCAACCTACTCCAGTATTTTTGCCTGGAAAATCCCATGGATAGAGGAGCCTGGTGGGCTACAGTGAAAAGGATCGCAAAGAGTTGGACATGACTGAAGTGACTTAGCACACATGTATTCATGTTTAGTAGAGGGTGGAGATTAAGATTATAGGCCCCAGAATTAAACTGTGTTGAAATCACACCTCTGCTGTTTACTAGCTGTGTGATCTTGGGTGAAAAACTTAACCAGTTTGTTCCTATGTTTCTTCATCTGTAAAATGGAGCTAATAATAGTACCTGCCTTACAGATTTTTGTGAGGATTAAATGGGTTAATATATTTAACTCACATAGAACAGAGCCTGATATAATTATTGCTTGTTAAATATTAGCTATTAACATTATCATTATTGGTGCCCATCTTCGAGGGAATGATTCAGATGAAAGGAATCTCCAGATATTACTTGCCTCTCATTTTCTTCCATTACACTAAATTCAGAGTCCTGAGTCTTGAAAGAGAGCAATGAAAGTCACTCTTCTCTTCATGCATTTGAGCTAAGTTTAGACAGTTTTAGGGCTTCCCTTGTAGCTCAGTCGGTAAAGAATCTGCCTGCAGTGCAGGGGACCTGGGTTCAATCCCTGGGTTGGGAAGATCCCCTGGAGAAGGAAATGGCGAACCACTCCAGTATCCTTGGCCTGAAAAATCTCATGGACAGAGGAGTCTGGTGGGCTGCAGTCCATGGGGTCGCAGAGTTGGGCACGACTGAGTGACTAACACATACACTTCATGCATTTGAGCTAAATTTAGACAGTTTTAAGAAACAAACACAATAAAACAAAGAAATCAGACCTTGTATGGAGTACATATTTGCTAACATCATTTTAATAATTATTCTTTGTGTGTAGAGTAATTTATGAAATGTTGTTGTTTAGTCACTATGTTGTATCTGACTCTTTGTGACCCCATGGACTGTAGCTCACCAGGCTCCTCTGTCCATGGGATTTCCCAGGCAAGAATACTGGAATGGGTTGCCATTTCCTTCTCCAGGGATCTTCCCAAACCAGGGATTGAATCTGTGGCTCCTGCATTAGCAGGTGTATTCTTTACCACTTAGCCACCTGGGAAGCCTCAATTTATGGAATCAGTTCAGTTCAGTCACTCAGTCTTGTCTAACTCCTTGAGACCTCATGGACTGCAGCACACCAGGCCTCCCTGTCCATCACCAACTCCCAGAGTTTACTCAAACTCATCTCCATTGAGTCAGTGATGGCCTCCAACCATCTCATCCTCTGTCATCCCCTTCTCCTCCTGCCCTCAATCTTTCCCAGCATCAGGGTCTTTTCAAATGAGTCAGTTCTTCACATCACATGGCCAAAGTATTGGAGTTTCAGCTTCAGCATCAGTCCTTCGAATGAATATTCAGGACTGATCTCCTTTAGGATGGACTGGTTGGATCTCCTTGCAGTCCTGGGGACTCTCAAGAGTCTTCTCCAACACCACAGTTCAAAAGCATCAATTCTTTGGCACTCAGCTTTCTTTATGGTCCAACTCTCACATCCATACATGACCACTGGAAAAACCATAGCCTTGACTAGATAGAACTTTGTTGGAAAAATAATGTCTCTGCTTTTCAATATGCTATCTAGGTTGGTCATAACTTTTCTTTCAAGGAGTAAAGCATCTTTTAATAAATCTAACCATAATGTTATAAATCCACATAAGACTGAACTTCTGATTACCTCTTTGCCATTATCACCTACCTCTCTTTTTTCACTATTTTATGGGAATATCATAATATATATCATAATATCCCAGCCATCTTTCACAAATAAATC
>SJYA01001310.1:432222-529935 GCA_006410615.1 Neotragus moschatus | reverse complement strand
CTGTTTCCACTATTTCCCCATCTATTTGCCATGAGGTGATGGGACCAGATGCCATGATATTCATTTTCTGAATGTTGAGCTTTAAGCCAACTTTTTCACTCTCCTCTTTCACTTTCATCAAGAGGCTCTTTAGTTCTTCTTTGCTTTCTGCCATAATGGTGGTGTCATCTGCATATCTGAGGTTATTGATATTTCTCCGGGCAATCTTGATTCTAGCTTGTGTTTCAGCCAGTCCAGCATTTCTCATCATGTACTCTGCATATAAGTTAAATAAGCATGGTGACAATATAAAACTTTGATGTACTCCTTTCCTGATTTGGAACCCATCTGTTGTTCCATGTTCAGTTCTAACTGTTGCTTCCTGACCTGCATACAGAATTCCCAGGAGGCAGATGAGATGGTCTGGCATTCCCATATCTTGAAGAATTTTCCACAGTTTATCATGATCCACACAGTCAAAGGCTTTCGCATAATCAATAAAGCAGAAGTAGATGTTTTTCTGAAACTCTTTTGCTTTTTCGATGATCTAATGGATGTTGGCAATTTGATCTCTGGTTCCTCTGCCTTTTCTAAATCAAGTTTGAACATCTTGAAGTTCATGCTTCATGTACTGTTGAAGCCTGGCTTGGAGAATTTTGAGCATTACTTTGCTCACGTGTGAGATGATTTCGATTGTGTGGTAGTTTGAGCATTCTTTGGCATTGCCCTTCTTTCAGATTGAAATGAAAATTGACCTTTTCCAGTCCTGTGGCCACTGCTGAATTTTCCTAATTTGCTGGCATATTGAGTGTAGCACTTGAACAGCATCATCTTTTAGGATTTGGAATAGCTCAACAGAATTCCATCACCTCCACTAGCTTTGCTTGTAGTGATGCTTCCTAAGGCCCACTTGACTTCACATTCCAGGATGTCTGGCTCTACGTGAGTAATCACACCATTGTGATTATCTGGGTTGTGAAGATCTTTTTTGTACAGTTCTGTGTATTCTTGCCACCTCTTCTTAATATCTTCTGCTTCTGTTGCTGCTGCTAAGTCACTTCAGTCGTGTCCAACTCTGTGCGACCCCATAGACGGCAGCCCACCAGGCTCCCCCATCCTTGGGATTCTCCAGGCAAGAACACCAGAGTGGGTTGCCATTTCTGTTTCTGTTAGGTCCCTACCATTTCTGTCCTTTATTGTGCCCATCTTTCTTTGAAATATTCCCTTGGTATCTCTCAGTTTCTTGAAGAGATCTCTAGTCTTTCCCATTCTATTGTTTTCCTCTATTTCTTTGCATTGATCACTGAGGAAGGCTTTCTTATCTCTCCTTGCTATTCTTTGGAACTCTGCATTCAAATGGGTATATCTTTCCTTTTTTCTCTTAGTCTTTCACTTCTCTTCTTTTCATAGCTGTTTGTAAGGCCTCCGCAGAAACAACCACTTTGCCTTTTTGCATTTCTTTTTCTTGGGGATGGTCTTGATCCCTGCCTCCTGTACAATGTCATGAACCTTTGTCCATAGGTCATCAGGCACTTTGTCCATAGTTCATCAGGCACTCTATCAGATATAATCCCTTGAATCTATTTGTCACTTCCACTCTATAATCATAAGGAATTTCATTTAGGTCATACCTGAGTGGTCTAGTGGTTTTTCGTACTTTCTTCAATTTAAGTCTGAATTTGGCAATAAGGAGTTCATGATCTGAGCTACAGTCAGCTCCTGGTCTTGGTTTTGCTGAGTATATAGAGTTTCTCCTTCTTTGGCTGCAAAGAATATAATCAGTCTGATTTTGGTATTGACCATCTGGTGATGTCCATGTGTAGAGTCTTCTCTTGTGTTGTTGGAACAGGGTGTTTGCTATGACCAGTGTGTTCTCTTGGCAAAACTCTGTTAGCCTTTGTCCCATTTCATTCTGTACTCCAAGGCCAAATTTGCCTGTTACTCCAGGTGTTTCTTGACTTCCTACTTTTGCATTCCAGTCCCCTATAACGAAGAGGACATCTTTTTTTGGGGTGTTAGTTCTAGAAGGTCTTGTAGGTCTTCATAGAACCGTTCAACTTCAGCTTCTTTAGCATTATTGGTCAGTCTGTGATATTGAATGGTTTGCCTTGGAAACGAACAGAGATTATTGTGTCATTTTTGAGATTGCATCCAAGTACTGCATTTCAGACTCTCTTGTTGACTATGATGGCTGCTCCATTTCTTCTAAGGGATTCTTGCCCACAATAGTAGATGTAATGGTTATCTGAGTTAAATCCACCCATTCCAGTCCATTTTAGTTCACTGATTCCTAAAATGTTGACATTCACTCTTGCTGTTGTCTCCTGTTTAAGCACTTCCAATTTGCCTTGATTCATGGAGCTAACATTCCAGGTTCCTATGCAATATTGCTCTTTACAGCATCGACTTTAGTTTCATCACCAGTCATGTCCACAACTGGGTGTTGTTTTTGCTTTGGCTCCATCTTTTCATTCTTTGTGGAGTTGCTGCTGCTGCTGCTAAGTCGCTTCAGTCGTGTCTGACTCTCTGCGACCCCCGAAACAGCAGCCCACCAGGCTCCCCCGTCCCTGGTCTTCTCCAGGCAAGAGTACTGGAGTGGGTTGCCATTTCCTTCTCCAATGCATGAAAGTGAAAAGTGAAAGTGAAGACGCTCAGTCTTGTCCGACTCTTAGCAACCCCATGGACTGCAGCCTACCAGGCTCCTCTGCCCATGGGATTTTCCAGGCAAGAGTACTGGAGTGGGGTGCCATTGCCTTCTCCCTTTGTGGAGTTAGTTCTCCACTAATCTCCAGTAGCATACTGGGCACCTACTGACTTGGGGAGTGCATCTTTCAGTGTCCTGTGTTTTTGCATTTTCGTACTGTTCATAGGGGTATCAAGGCAAGAATACTGAAGCGCCTTGAGTTGTGTGGTGCTGGAGCAACTGTGAGGAGATACCCCATGTCCAAGGGCAGAGGAGAAGCCCTAGCAAGACGGTTGGAGGGGCAAAATTGTATTTAGAATCAAACCCCATACCCACCAGAGATGCTCACAGAGCTCAAACATACCTTGTGAACAGCAGGATCCAGAGACCCCACAGAGACTGAGAACTGTGTTTGGGTGTCTCCTGAGGAGGTACGGGTCATCAGTGGACGACTGCAGGGGCAGTGGCTCTGGGTGCAGCAGACTGGGGTATGGCATAAGTCCTCTTGGAGGAGGTCGCCATTAACCCACCATAGAGCCACCAGAACTTACACAAGACTGGGGAGACAGACTCTTGGAGGGTACAAACAGAACCATGTGTGCACCAGGACCCGGGAGAAAGGAGCAGTGACCCCACAAGAGGCTGACCCAGATTTGCTTGTGAGTGCCCAGGAGTCTCTGGCAGAGGCATGGGTCATCAGTGGCCTGCTGCAGGGCCGGGGGCACTGAGAGTAGCAGTGTGTGCATGGCACCTTTTGAAGGAGGTCGCCATTATCTTCGTTACCTCCACCATAGTCTGGCCTCAGGTCAAATAACAGGGAGGGAACACAGCCTCGCCCTTTAAAGGAAAATTGGATTAAAGATTTAGTGAGCATGGCTCCACCCATCAGAACAAGACCCAGTCTCCCCCTCAGTCAGTCTCTCCCATCAGGAAGCTTCCATAAACCTCTAATCCTTCTCCATCAGAGGGCAGACAGGCTGAAAAGCTCAATCACAGAAAATTAACCAATCTGACCACAGCTTTGTCTAACTCAATGAAACTATGAAACATGCAATGTAGGGCCACCCAAGATGGATGGGTCATGGTGGAGAGTTCTGATGAAACACTGGAGAAGGAAATGGCAAACCACTTCAGTATTCTTGCCTCGAGAACCCCATGAACAGTATGAAAAGGCAAAAAAATTATGGAATACAAGTACTTTTATGTTTATAATGTGACTGATTAAATAGTCACAAAATCCTGTGTGTTGGGCTAGGCAGAGATAATTTAGCCCCATTTGACAGAATGGAAAACTGAGGCCGGTAAGACTGTACCTTGTATTATCCCATCCTTAAATAGAACTAAAAGAATAAGAACTTGGACCTTTTAGTTCCAAGCCAGTGCTCTTTCTATTCTGCTGGGCAATAACCAGCCCAAACCAGTTTGGCTCCTTTCTGTTGCCAGAATCCTATTCCAGAGTCCTGTTTGGGACACTTGACTCCATCCCCTTCTCTGTGCTTAGTCGCTCAATCTCATCTGACTCTTTGCGACCTCATGGACTGTATCCCACCAGACTCCTCTGTCCATGGAATTCTCCAGGCAAGAGTACTAGAGTGGGTTGCCATGCCCTCCTCCAGGGGATCTTCCTGACCCAGGGATCAAACCTGCATCTCTTGTATCTTCTGGATTGCAGGCGGTTTCCTTACCACCGAGCCATTCTCTATTCCATGTGAAAGGCTAGGTTGGATATTCCTGAGATTCTTTTTAAGGCTGGGGGAATGAGACACTTAAAGAGTCATCCTGGGTTAATGAAAGCATCAGCTCCACAGTCCAGGGGTGGTGAGTCTTAGGCACACGGTGCCCACTTGGCTGAGTGAGCCCTTAGGGGTCATTGCATGGTAAGTTCAATTGTACCATAAGGGTGGCCATCTACTGTGTCCATCCTTTAGGAAGAGTCCTGGGACTCAAGAGCTGCTGGACTAGACTGGCAGGTCCCTCAGTGTCAAGCTGTGTGAAGCAGCTGAAGCTATTAAGTGTGTGCAGTGCTCAGGAAACCTTGCCAAAAATGCAGACAAAAGAGATATCAGTGGAAGCATCCTTTGTAAATTACATCAGCTACAGATCTCTGGGTGAGTTCAAAGGGGGAAAGAAAAGACTCCATCCATTCAACTGCTCTCTCAGTCTTACTCAGATGCAGTAATCTCACTTCACAGCACAATCACAATGCATTTGTATCTTTTCATAGCTCAGTCCTAAAGAACTGAACTTGACATTCCCAAAGCCCCAGAAACCTTCATGCTCTTGTAGTCAAAGCTAAGGCCAACTTGAGGAAGGCCTTCTTCCCCCTGACTACCATTCTGGAATGGGATAAAGATGGAAGAAAATATAATTAATTTATGTATTTAGCTGCAAAAAGCTTTATTGTGTCCGTTTGGTCCAAGACTTGGGAGAGGGCTCCAGGGTGGGTAAAAAGCTGCCTAGCAATTGCAAAGACTAACTTCACGCAGAAGCTCTGACATCAGGGGGGCTCCTCAAGGGCCGCTGGGCTCCTAGTCGTGTTTGAGGGTGAGTCTTTTAAAGAGATATTTGCCCAGCCCAATTGGGGAACCAGCCAACCTGCGAAGGCTGGTCAGGTTGTTGCCATCTTCTTGATGAGTTTCAGCTACTCCTCCAGGAAGTCACAGAGCTGGGAGTCTGCACGGGCAGAACCCAGGGCATGTAGGCCCAAAGGCCCCAAAGGGCCTGGCTCAGGTTCTTCTCCATGAGAATGGAGGCTTCCTTAGCATCTTCAGTTTTATCCCATTCATCTTGAGATGGTTTCTGAGCGTTCTGGAGGAGGGCATGGCTGCTGTGCTGGTTTTGTATTCTTCTTGGCCAATTCACAGAAATAGCCCACAACCTCCAGAACCACATCCTCATGATGGAAATAGAAGCCCAGAGAGAGGTAGGTGTCGGAGGCCTGTAGATACATGTTGATCAGTCTGTTGATGGCAGCCTTCGCCTCGGTGGAATAATTCTAAGGAATGTGGGAGCTCATGGTTGATTGGTGATAAGGAGTTAAGCTCAAAAAATGGTGTTGGCTGGTCCCAGTGATTGAGGATAGCTGAGTGGCTGATTTCGAAGGTTGCAACTGGAAAAAAGTTTGGAAGGTGGTTGGAGGCTGGAGCAAGGGGCGTCCCTGGGTCTGTTCCAACCAAACTTTGTTGAAGCAAGAGACAAATCTGTGAGACTGCAGAGTGTACTGCCTATACTTTATTTTTTAATTTGTTATGGAAAATATCAAATATGTACTGTAGCAGATGATACTTCCATAGCATATCTTTGGTTCATCCCAGATTTTAGCCACAGCTCTGATGGACAGTTTTATGTTCATTGACTCAACTCACAGTAACAGTATCCTGCCTTTAACATGTTCCTCTTGGGCTTCCCAGGTGGCGCAGTGGGAAAGAATCTGCCTTCCAGTGCAGGAGATGTGGTTTCCATCCCTGGGTTGGGAAGATCCCCTGGAGAAGGAAATGGCAACCCACTGCAGTATTCTTGCCAGGATAGTCCCATGGGCAGAGGAGCCTGGCAGGCTACAGTCCATGGAGTCATGGCTACAGTCCAAAGAGTTGGACACAATTTATCGACTAAACAACAACAACTTGTCTTTCTACTTTCTGCCTCAGGACCTTTCCCCATACTCTGGGTAACCCACAACCAGTGAGGAGGGATGAATGAATGTGTTTCCCCCCATACTTTAGGCAGTCAATTTGGGAGGCATTTTGTATGGATCTCAGCTTGTCCTGGAAAATTTAAGCCCCTGCCACTCACAGTGGTGAGCTCAATAACATTCTTTTATTGGATTTTCTACCTTCTCTGTTAGTCTTCCAATTGCCTTCATCCTGATCCCTGGAAGTGATTCCCCAAATAAATTACTAGTACCCATGTCTTTGTCTCAAGCCCTGCTTTTAGGGGACCTAAACTAAGAAATATGCAAAAATAGATTAAACTATATTATAAATCCCCACATACTGATCACTCAGCTCAACAATGGTGAACTCAGGGCCAACCTCACTTCATTTATACATCATCCAGCCCCAGATTATTTTGAAGCAGATCCCAGATGCCACATAAAGATGTACTTTAAGCTGCTTTGAACCTCTTTTCTACTCTGGAAGGTGAGTTTTAGAGGGTAAATTGATCAGATTAATTTGCAGACTTGGCACTTGTCCTTTAGTCTGCAAATATTCTTAATATACCAAGATTTTATTCTTAGTATAGACTAATCATACCTGTCTCCTAGTTACAAAATCTGAAAGCATTAAGTTAATCTAGCAGCTCCTTTATTCACTGATCCCTGTGGCTCTCTGAGTGTCCACACCACAGTTTAAAGCCCGAATGCCTCAGCCTGGAGTTCGGTTTAGTTCAGTTCAGTCACTGAGTCGTGTCTGACTCTTTGTGACCCCATGAATCACAGCACATCAGGCCTCCCTGTCCATCACCAACTCCNTCAGTGTGTCTGCCCTCTGATGCCCTCTTGCAACACCTACCATCTTACTTGGGTTTGTCTTACCTTGGGCCTGGGGTATCTCTTCACAGCTGCTCCAGCAAAGCACAGCCACTGCTCCTTACCTTGGACAAGGGGTAAATAACTCCCAAATCTCCTAAAACAAAAGAGGTTCACTCCTTGTTCGTGCTACATGGTCACTGTGAGTTGGCTATGGCTCTGGTTCAATGGCTTTGTAGCATACAGTCTTTGGTGTCCAGGATGATCTGAACATTGCTGGCCACTGTGGTAAAATGAAAGCACAAGGCAGAGTATACACTGGCTCTTAAAGGCGTAGCTTGGAAGTGACATGTCATTTCTGCCCACATTTCATGGGCCAAAGCAAGATGCATGGCCATTATGAGTCCCCATGGTGAATAAGTAACATAATCCTTTTTTTTTTAAGGAGGGCTACTAATTTGGGGGAATAGTCAGTCAATTTATCATGAGACATTGATCCCTTAGCCAGACAGTGTATGGACAGAGGCTGTGTTGATCAAAACCCTCTAGAGATATCTTTGGGCCCAACCAGCCTTCCCTGTTTACCCCCAGAGTCCTGTTCAAATATCCTTTTCTACAGTTCAGTTCAGTTCAGTCGCTCAGTCGTGTCCGACTCTTTGCGACCCCGTGAATCACAGCACGCCAGGCCTCCCTGTCCATCACCAACTCCTGGAGTTCACTCAGACTCATGTCTATAGAGTCGGTGATGCCATCCAGCCATCTCATCCTCTCTTGTCCCCTTTTCCACCTGCCACCAATCCCTCCCAGCATCAGAGTCTTTTCCAATGAGTCAACTCTTTGCATGAGGTGGCCAAAGTATTGGAGTTTCAGCTTCAGCATCAGTCCTTCCAAAGAACACTCAGGACAGATCTCCTTTAGGATGGACTGTTTGGATCCTTTTCTATACAGTGAAGTAAAAAGAATTAAAAATCTTGACCTTGATTGATTACTAATTCTCGCAAGAACCAGGGCACGAGGATGCTGTTAACACAAAGACAGGACTGGAATTTAAGATACTTTTTATTAATTTTTACTGGAATGTGTGTATATCTATATCCCCTCGTTTTTAGATTTCTTTTCCATTTAGGTCACCAGAGAGCACTGAACAGGTGGAACCTGGGATTTTACTCTCTGTATCCCAAGATCCTTTTGGCTCTAATAAGGGACACTCTGAGTAGGTGAGCTGAACTGTGACCCAAGGAGCCAGCGTCCTGACCCTTCAGCCCCACTGGCATCTGTCCACCTCTTCTCCTGGCTTGAACTGGCCTGTTGACAAGGGTACCAGTGACCACACAGGCTCACTGATACCAGGGAGCGTGTTAAAAACATATAGGCGACAAACTGGTTTTTTTTCTTCTTATTAAGTCTCTGGAGACAAGAACATGACAACATTTTGGCAGCTGGGACTATAGCCATGTGCGAGGAGAAAGTGATTTGCATGAGCAATGCAAAACCACCTGGTTTATTGCAACTGACTCTGAACAAGTTAAATGAATCAGACTCCCAGTTGGATAGCAGAGGAAGCTGACTTACACACACACACACACACAGCCCCTGCAAAGAACTCTATAAAACACAACCACCCAACACACGTGTTCCATACAGAGAAGCTACTAAGGAACCTCTTGCCTTCTTGCTCTCCCTCTCCAGCCTTAATTTTCCTGGTAAGTTTGTACAAATTCTCTTACTTTGGTAGCTTTATGGCTGGGCTTCCTCATCCCAAGCCCACCCACCTCTCTATGGATGCCCTTAGGAAGGATATGCTTAGTGGTGCCAAGGACAGAGCAACGGGAGTGCTTGTCCTGTAACCATTGACAAATAGAACTTCTCTCCAGCCCACCTCACTGAAGAACCCTAGATGCCATGCTCTGGCTGATTCTTCTGCACACTGAAGTTTCCAGACCTTGGTCTTGGCCTGTCAAATGCTGCTTATGGATCTATTGGGCCTTCACATCCCCTCCGCCCTCCAGGGTTTCTGCTCTCTCCTTGCTATCACTGTTCAGTCACCAAATCGTGTCCCACTCTTCACCCCCCCTGTGGCCTGCAGCACACCAGGCTTCCCTGTCCCTCATCATATCCCAGAGTTGGCCCAAGTTCATGTCCATTGAATCGGTGATGCTATCCAGCCATCCCATCCTCTGTCGCCCTCTTCTCCTTCTGCCTTCAATGTTTCCCAGCATCAGGGTCTTTTCCAATGAGTCAGCTGTTTGCATCGGGTGGCAAAATTATTAGAGCTTCAGCTTCAGCATCAGTCCTTCCAGAATATTCAGGGTTGATTTCCCTTTTGGACTGACTGGTTTGATCTCCTTGGTGTCTAAGGGACTCTCAAGAGTTACTCTAGCACCACAGTTGGAAAGCATCAATTCTTCAGTGCTTTGCCTTCTTTATTGTCCAGTTCTCACATCCATACTACTGGAAAACCCGTAGCCTTGACTATACCAACCTTTGTCGGCAAAGTTTGCCAGGTATTAAAGTAAAGACATGTCCTGGCAGTGCATTTCTTTTCTGGAAAGGCCTTCATGAGGGTTGGTTACAGGCTGGCCTGGGCTCGGAGAGGTGGTTGTGTGTATGGAAAAGACAGAGCATGGTAGGCAGGATCATAAAGAAGGTCTTGTAATGTAAGGAAAGAACACTTAGCAGGAGGCTGAAGATTTGATTTCAAGACTGAGTTAGGTTACTAATCCTGATAATTCTAAGTTTCCTTGAGCTCTCGGTTCGGTTCAGTTCAGTTGCTCAGTCGTGTCCGACTCTTTGCAACCCCATGAATCGCAGCACGCCAGGTCTCCCTGTACATCACCAACTCCCAGAGTTCACTCAGACTCACGGCCATCGAGTCCGTGATACCATCCAGCCATCTCATCCTCTGTCATCCCCTTCTCCTCCTGCCCCCAATCCTTCCCAGCACCAGACTCTTTTCCAATGAGTCAGCTCTTAGCATGAGGTGGCCTAAGTTCTGGAGTTTCAGCTTCAGCATCATTCCTTCCAAAGAAATCCCAGGGCCGATCTCTTTCAGAATGGACTGGTTGGATCTCCTTGCAGTCCAAGGGACTCTCAAGAGTCTTCTCCAACACCACAGTTCAAAACCATCAATTCTTCGATGCTCAGCCTTCTTCACAGTCCAACTCTCACATCCATACACGACCACAGGAAAAACCATAGCCTTGACTAGATGGACCTTAGTCGGCAAAATAATGTCTCTGCTTTTGAATATACTATCTAGGTTTGTCATAACTTTNCCAACACCACAGTTCAAAACCATCAATTCTTCGATGCTCAGCCTTCTTCACAGTCCAACTCTCACATCCATACACGACCACAGGAAAAACCATAGCCTTGACTAGATGGACCTTAGTCGGCAAAATAATGTCTCTGCTTTTGAATATACTATCTAGGTTGGTCATAACTTTTCTTGCAAGGAGTAAGCGTCTTTTAATTTCATGGCTGCAGTCACCATCTGCAGTGATTTTGGAGCCCAGAAAAATAAAGTCTGACACTGTTTCCACTGTTTCCCCATCTATTTCCCATGAAGTGATGGGGCCAGATGCCATGATCTTCATTTTCTGAATGTTGAGCTTTAAGCCAACTTTTCCCACTCTCCACTTTCACTTTCATCAAGAGGCTTTTTAGTTCCTCTTCACTTTCTGCCATAAGGGTGGTGTCATCTGCATATCTGAGGTTATTGATATTTCCCCCAGCAATCTTGATTCCAGGTTGTGTTTATTCCAGTCCAGCGTTTCTCATGATGTATTCTGTATATAAGTTAAATAAGCAGGGTGACAATATATAGCCTTGATGCACTCCTTTTCCTATTTGGAACCAATCTGTTGTTCCATGTCCAGTTCTAACTCTTGCTTCCTGACCTGCATACAGATTTCTCAAGAGGCAGGTCAAGTGGTCTGGTATTCCCATCTCTCTCAGAATTTTCCACAGTTTCTTGTGATCCCCTTTGGCATAGTCAATAATGCAAAAATAGATGTTTTTCTGGAACTCTCTTGCTTTTTCCATGATCCAGTGGATGTTGGCAATTTGATCTCTGGTTCCTCTGCCTTTTCTGAAACCAGCTTGAACATCAGGGAGTTTACGGTTCACGTATTGCTGATGCCTGGCTTGGAGAATTTTGAGCATTACTGTACTTTGTTCATTCTTTGAACAAATATACAATAAGTGCCTACTACAGGCCAATACTTTATTGGCTGCTGAGGGATAGGGTGGTTGTAGCCAGCCTTCAAGATGGCCCACAACAATCCCTGTCTTCTGATATTCACATTCTTGTGAATATCGCTCTCCCGGAATGAATAGCTGATCTGTGTAACCAACAGGATAATTTCATGACAGTCCATGATTCCCATGACTAGGTCATAAAAGGCATAGTGATTTCTGCTTTGCTTTCTCTTGGAATTCCCATACTGGGGAAGCCAGCCACCATGTCTTGAGGATGCTCAGTGGGGCTTGGAGAGGTCCCTGTGAGAAGGACCTGAGGCCTCCTCGCAATAAGCAGCTCCCGGTGAGTCAGCCACTGTGGAACAGACCTATCAGCCCCAACCAAACCTTCAGATAACTGCAGCCCACCTGACATATTTCTTGCAACATCAAGCAAGACTTCTGGGGAATCCTCTGGCAATCCAAAGGGTTAAGATTCTGGGCTTTCACTGCTGCAACCAGGGTTCAATCACTGGTCAGGGAATCTCCCAAAAGCTACATATAATGCCCAGGTAAATAAATATAAATGTTAAAAAAAAAATCATGTAGAGAAGGACTTTTGTCCAGAATCACCTATCAGAGCTGCTTCTGAGTTCCTGACCCACAGAAGCTGGATAATCATTGTTGATTATTTTAAACTACTCTGTTTTGGGGCACTTTGCTAAGCAGTAGCAGAGAGCTAATAATGTAGCAACCAGGACATAGAGACCCTTACCCCTACCATGATAGAGTTACAATCTAGTGAAGTGGGGCTGAAGAAGAAGAATAGACAAAGGAATCAAATCAAGTGAGTAAGTGTAATTCGTGGTAAGGGCTGTGAAAGAAGCAAGCAGGGGGTTGGGCTGAGATGTGATGGGCAAGTGCCTTTAGATAGGGTGGGCAGGGAATGCCTCCCCACGGAGCTGACATTTAAGCGGACACTGAAAGGTGAAGGCTCCTACGGGCAGCCCCCTGCTCCCAGATACAGAAACTTCACTTCTAGGATGACAGAGCCTCCTAGCCTGCCCTTGGCTGCTCAGCTCTGACTTTTTTCATCCTTTAAACTTTTTATTTATAACAAAATTTAACAATCTTAAAAAAAAAAAAAAAAAAGCTGTTTATTTGGCCGCACCAGGCCTTGGTTTCAGCATGTGGGCCCTTAGTCGTGGCATACAGGGTTTAGTTCTCTGACCAGGGCTCGAACCTGAGCCCCCTGCATTGGGAGCACGCTGTCTTAACCCCCAGACCACCAGGGAAGTCTCAAAATTTATCAGTCTTCAAAATGTATCACATATCCCTTCATGCATTAATTAGCATTATTCTTGCTCCCTTTAAGACGTGCTGCATGCTCACTCCAGCCGTTTGCAACCCTCCAATTTCTGGTTCAGTCTCCTCTCATTTCTCTTCTCCAGGTAGACAAAGTAGGCAAGCATTTTTTCCCCCCCATTCATGGATATGTTCCTAGAGATTCAGCTGATAGTTTTTGTTGACTGGCTCCTGCTGAAGCCTGGGCTGGTCTGCAGCTTGTAATGCTATTTGTAACAGGTTAAGGAAATGAACTTCTACCTGTCTAAGCCATTGCATTAGTGGTTCTCTAGATTGCAGCTCCTAAGGTGCTCCCCTATGTAGTACCAGGGTGCCAGCACCTTATGTGGGGTCTTGGAGGCTATGGTTTGGGGTTGGCCCTTTATTCTGACAGCAGGGAGAGAGTCATTGGTGGGTTTTAAGCAGTAAAGCAAAATGATCTCATCTGTTCTTTAAAAAGTTCGCTCTGCTTATTGCATGGGTCTGTACTCTCCAAGTCTCAGGTTTCTAATTTTTAAAACAGGAGTCTGAGATAGAATTTTCCACCCTGCTTATCCCCGCTAAAGGTCTCCTTTCCAGGCTAAACATGCCAGTTCGTTTAACCTTCTTTCACACAGTTTGGTCTCTTCACAAGCCTGGTTGTCCTCTGTGGAGTAAACATGTATCCAGTCCTCTGGAATTGGATTACTTCAAACCCATCTCAACATTTCACCCATTGTCTGTCCAACCCGGGGGGAGCAGGACCTCCAGCCTTGCTGTGAGATCAGTTTTGAGATGTGTTAACTGACATAGTTTCATTGCAAAATCTCTTTGCTGCTGCTCCTGAAGGTGAATTGTATGAAACCATTCCTTGCTGCCCTGAGGCTGTCTCCAACTCCAACCCCTCATCCTGCATTCTCTCTGCAGTTGGCAACACTAGGGCAGAAAAGACCAGGGGTCCTTGCAGGACACTTCCTCTGTGATGATTGGGGGCAAGAGATGGCTTGATTGGGATTCCAGGAATCTTCTCTGCAAGCATGACATAATTCAGTCCCTCAATCGTGTCCGACTCTTTGCAACTGCATGGACTGCAGCACGCCAGGCCTCCCTGTCCCTCACCAACTCCTAGAGTTCACCCAAACTCATGTCCATCGAGTCGGTGATGCCATCCAGCCATCTCATCCTCTGTCGTCCCCTTCTCCTCCTGCCTTCAATCTTTCCCAGCATCAGGGTCTTTTCCAATGAGTCAATTCTTTGAATCAGGTGGCCAAAATTGGCTTCAACATCAGTCCTTCCAATGAATAGTCTGGACTGATTTCTTTTAGGATGGACTGGTTGGATCTCCTTGCAGTCCAAGGGGCTCTCAAGAATTGTCTCAAACACCACAGTTCAAAAGCATCAATTCTTCAGCTCTCAGCTTTCTTTATAGTCCAACTCTCACATCCATATATGACTACTGGAAAAACCATAGCTTTGACTACATGGACCTTTGTTGACAAAGTAATGTCTCTGCTTTTTAATATGCTGTCTAGGTTGGTCACAACTTTTCTTCCAAGGAGCAAACCTCTTTTAGAATCATGGCTGCAATCACCATCTGCAGTGATTTTTGAGCCCCCCAAAATAAAATCCGTCACTGTTTCCATATTCTTTAGAAAAAGTGGCTAAAAGACATGATCTTTGCATTGGAAACATTTGGATCTTAGTTCCAAAGAGAATCATCTGAGAATGATGCTGTGGATGGGTCTGAAGCCTGATGGAGAGTTCTCATACAAAGGATCAGATCGGCCGGGAGTTCAGATAAAAGATCACAGTAGCTAATTTAGATAGGAATGATAGCTTTCCAACTGGAGTAACAGATAAGTGCGTCCAGCTTCTTTAGGCAGTGAAGCCACAAATGGCTGCCTTCAGAGAGAAGAGGGAAATAGCAGAAGACAGAAGAATTTAGGTCAGCCAGAATGGGGCCCCAAAAAGTCAAGTTCGGAAATAATTTAACAGATAGGAATCCGAAGAATATGTGGTTTGCCTGAGAAGTGACGTTCACTTTGAAAGTGAAAATGAAATTGGAGGAAGCAAAATTGCTGCATAATGGGTCCCGGAGATTTAAGAGATATGATGCCAGGGGAGAAGGGAGTTGTAAAGCCTTCCTAGTTAAGTATGGAAATACAACGAATGAATCTTGGCCCCTAAGGGTCAGGTGAAGCACACACAGATAATGGCTTAATCCCAAGCAGCTCCAGAGCAATGTTCATTAGCAGGGAGTCTCAGGCTCTTGACAAATATGCCTGGCCAGGCTCACGCCACCTCCTCTCCAGCTGCTCATTCTCAGAGGAACTCTCACAGCACAAGGCCACTTAATCCAACAGTTAAGCCAAGGAAAAATGGAAAACTACTTTTGCCCCGAATGTCAAGGGACCTCCAAAGAGCTGGATAGTGTGAAGCGGGGAAGCAATGATGCAGATTGAAACTGAAGAAGCACCGTGGGGCTGGCAGAACCTTGCCCTGGCAACATAACCGCCCCTGGCCACCTCGCAGAAGACACGTGGACTTCTGCCCAGGAACATCTGGGCTTTATTCCTGGTCTGATGAATGGATTCTCTGTGAGACTGGTAGACCAGACACTCTATCTTTGCGAGACTCATTTCATCCACTCCTAGGACAAGCGTAATCCCATCTACTGATCCCTTTCTTCTTCACAAAAATAAAGGCTTGCACAGCATTTTTGTCAACACCGACTTCTCATTTAACCCTCACAGTCATTCTACAAAGGGTATGATTGGCTCTATTTTATGGAGGAGGAAACAGGCTCAGAAATGTGAAATGACTTGCTCAAGGCACAGACCTATGTGGAATAAACAAGACTAGAACACAAATAACCTGATTTCCGATGCTGGGCTCCTTGTCTGACCCCACGACCATCTGTTGAATAAGAGAGAAACTCTGAGCACTGCTGCTAGATTATAGTATATTGTGGTAAAGAGCATGAGTTTCGGAATAAGCCAACTCAGTTGGAGAAGGCAATGGCACCCCACTCCAGTACTCTTGCCTGGAAAATCCCATGGACGGAGGAGCCTGGAAGGCTGCAGTCCATGGGGTCGCTAAGAGTCGGACATGACTGAGCGACTTCCCTTTCACTTTTCACTTTCATGCATTGGAGAAAGAAATGGCAACCCACTCCAGTGTTCTTGCCTGGAGAATCCCAGAGACGGGGAAGCCTGGTAGGCTGCCGTCTATGGGGTCGCACAGAGTCGAACACGACTGAAGCGACTTAGCAGTAGCAGGAGCAGCAACTCAGTTTCACGTTCCAACTTTGTGACTTTCTAGTAGTGTCACTTGGTCACGTGAGCTTTAGCATCTTGTTTATAAAATGAGGATCAAGATGACACCTTGGGCACAAGCTTACTGTGGATTCAACATCCAGGAGTGTTTGGTGCGTCACACAGCAAGTGCTTAATGAATGGAAACTTGTTCTCACGGTCAGCCATGGGAACGTGTTGCTGGAAAGCCTGATGGGAGTGATTGGAGGGGTGGCTCTGAAGTCAGATGACATGGGTTTGAATTCTGACTCTGCCATTTGGAAGATGAGTGACCTTAAGAGAATTGTTTAACTTTTCTAAGTTTTATTATCCTCATCTGTAAAATGGGGTCAATATTTGTCTCATATTATAGTTGTGAGAATTAAATGAGATACTTGAAGAATGCATGGCACACTGCGAGTGCAACAGAATTATTCTCCATTACTGCGTTGTTTGATTGTGACTGTTTATCAATGATCAGGAAGAAGAGTCAGGGCCTCGTTAAAGTGAACAGTTCCAGAAAACTAGTACCCACATCCACATGCAGAGAAGCCAAAGCTGTTGGTGTTATACTATGGGGTTATTGAGACCTGAAGAGTGTTTTCTTTTTCAGCTCCCAGACCTGGGGCTGTATTTGCATTTCAGCATCATGTCAGTCTCAGCGTCTTTCTTCTCTTCAGCAGGCTTTGTAGCGAATAGTATCTCAGCACTGTCTGTAATGGCTATTTGGGGTTCCTCCCATCAACAATGGGCTCTCATTTTTGATTCAGTCCATAAGTTCATTCACTCATTCCTTCCTTTCCTCTTCCATCCATTCATTTACCCATCTATACGTTTATCCTTCTATTCCACAAACATTTCTTGTACATTTTCTTGGGTGCCAGGGCTTTATAAAGTGCGGTAATGAATCGGATATGGCCATGCCATTCTGGAGCCAACATTGTACTGGAGGATCTGAGGCTTGTGTATAAATCCCACAGTACAAGGGAGGATGAGGTAAGGGCCACTATAGCGTTAGTGTTAGTTACTCAGTCGTGTCCAACTCTTTGCAACCCCGTGGACTGTAAGAATGCCAGGCTCCTTTGTTCATGGACTTCTCCAAGGATACTGGAGTGGGTAGCCATTTCCTTCTCCAGGGAATCTTCCCAACCCAGATCAAATCTGGGTCTCCTGCATAGCAAGCAGATTCCTTGCCAGGAGAGATGGTTAAGGTGTCAGGGAAAGAGAGCACACTTAGGGAAGCTCTTCAGCCATGTTGATCAACTCCAAGAGCCTCCCCTTGGTTAAATGCCAGAGACAATTTCACAATTTATCTTTCTTTCTCTCTTCAAGATCCCAGAAATCTCTACCTCCTAGTCAATTTCTTAGTAACAACCTCTTCTTTTTTAAAAATAGTTGTGTCTATTTATTTATTGAGGTGTCATGGGTCTTCGTGGCTGCGCAGGCTCTTCTCTAGTTTCACAAGCAGGGGCTACTCTCTAGTGGTGGTGTGTGGGCTTCTCGTTGCGCTGGCCCCGCTTGTTGCAGAGCACGGGCTCTGGGGTACGAGAGCTTCAGCAGCCGCAGCTCCTGGACTCTAAAGCACAGGCTCAGTAGATGTGGCTCATGGGCTTAGTTGCTCTGAGGCATGTGGGAGCTCCCCGGATCCGGGATTGAACCTGTGTCTCCCACAAGGGTGGACAGATTCTTTACCACTGAGCCACCAGAGAAGCCCTTTCTTTTTTTAATTTTTATTAAAGTATAGCTGATTTACAGTGTCGTACCAGTTTCAGGTATACAGTGAAATATACATACGTACACATGTAGAGCTGAATATAGTTAGTACAGTTATACCTATTAGTCACTCAGTCGCGTCCGACTCTTTGCAATCTCATGGACTGTAGCCTGCCAGGCTCCCCTGTCCATGGGATTCTCCAGGTGAGAATACTGGAGGGAGTTGCCGTTCCCTTCTCCGTGGTATCTTCCTATTATATATACAAGTTCTTTTTTTACATTCCCTTCTATTATAGGTTATTATAAGATGTTGAGTTTAGTTCTCTGTGCTGTATAGTAGGTCTTTGTTAGTTATCTGCTTTATATATAGTAGTGTGTATATGTTAATCCCAAACTCCTAGTTTATCCCTCTCCCCCTTCCCCTTCAGTAACCATAAATGTGTTTTCTATGCCTGTGAGTCTGTTTTATACATAAATTTCTTTGTATCCTTTTTCAGATTCCACACCTAAATAATATGATATGACATTTGTCTCTCTCTGTCTAGCTTGCTTCCTTCAGTACGAGAATTTCTAGGTCCATTCATGCTGCTGCAAATGGCATGATTTCATTCTTGTTTCTGGCCGAGTAGTATTCTGGTGTATATGTACCACATCTCCTTTATCCATTCATCTATCGATGGACACTTGGGTATAACAACCTCTCTTCTATCCTGGCAGAAGTGCTTCCTTGTTCAGGTCAAAGCTAACTGTTGCAGTCAATCACTGGTGGGCCCAGCCTTTTCTTATCCAGTCTCAGTGAGAGAAAGAAAAACACTAGACCAGATCATGGGCTAGACACTCACATGTCTGAGCCTTGGCCAGAGGGGCGATGGGACCACTGAGTGAGATGGGGAATTCGGTAGCAGGGCAGATGAGTATGATGGGGGAAGGGACAGCAGAGTCATGAGTCTGTTGAGGTCCTGAGAGACATCCAGGTGGAGGTCTCCAAGTAGAGTTGGATATTTGGGTCTGAAGCCCGAGGGAGATACAGATTTGCAAGTCATGGTATGAGTACAGATATAATAGAAGCCATGTGAGCAGGTCCATAACTCAGGAAGAGGGTCCATAGTGAGAAGAGAAGGAAATCCATGATGAATCCCCCAGGAACATGAGAACTGAAAGCGTGGGCAAAGGCAAAGCTTCCAGAGAAAGCTACCAGCATGGGTGAATGTAACCAGTGAGACAAAAACCCAAGATGGATGAATGCTGGTTCAGATGAAAAAGAAGAGGATTTTAAGAAGAATGTAGTCAGCCTTGTCAAATGCTTCAGGTAGACCAACTAAGGTTAAGAGCTAAAAGTTCATTGGGTTTGACAAATAGGCAGTGACTTCAGAGGTGGAATGACAGAAGAGAGAGGCTGCGAAATGTGCACTGTTTCAAGAAGATAATGATAGGATGCAAGCAAAGAGGGATTCGCTTTGAAAAGACGCTTCCCTTCCTAAGTGACAACAAGAGAGGAAATTACAATAGGAGAAGATACAGTTAATTTTGGAAGTGACAAGATGGAGAAGGCAATGGCAGCCCACTCCAGTGCTCTTGCCTGGAAAATCCCATGGACGGAGGGGCCTGGTGGGCTGCAGTCCATAGGGTCGCAAAGAGTCGGACACAACTGAGCGACTTCACTTTCACTTTTCACTTTCATGCATTGGAGAAGGAAATGGCAACCCGCTCCAGTGTTCTTGTATGGAGAATCCCAGGGATGGTGGAGCCTGGTGGGCTGCTGTCTATGGGGTCACACAGAGTCGGCCACGACTGAAGCAACTTAGCAGCAGCAGCAGAAGGAATCTGGGGGAATTTATATGTGGTGGCCTTTACTTTGGGAAGTAAGAGATGCTTGGGATAGTGTGAGAATGGACGTAGAAGAAGGCTTGAGGGGTTGGTGGTTTGAATGAAGTTTGTGAAGTATGGAAGAGGAAAAGGGATAAAAATTGAGGTCAGATGGGTGATTTTTCAAGGTCAGGATTTTAGAGGTAGATGTTGTTCTTTGCTGTTTAGTCACTAAGTCGTGTCTGACACTTTTGCAATCTCATGGACTGTAGTCTTCCAGGCTCCTCTGTCCATGGGATTTCCCAGGCAAGAATAATGGAGTGGGTTGCCATTTCCTTCTCCAGGGGATCTTCCTGACCCAGGGATCCAACTCACATCTTCTGCATTGGCAGGCAGGTTCTTTACTGGTGAGCCACCAGGGAAACCCAGAGGTAGATGTTGGCAAGTCATAAATGTAAGCTCCTGGAATGGAAGAGAAGGGTATGGAAATAGGTAAAACAGGACTGTGGAAGATGAGGTCCTTTACGTGTCTTGAGGGCATCGGTGGCAAGGGTGGGGGTGGAGAGTGAGGCTGTGAACCAATGTCAGCAGACACCGAATCTGCAGAGTGAGGGTCTGCTTCATGCCAGGCACTGGACACCATCATGCCCAGTAGGCACAGGTGATACATTTGAAAATAGGGTGTGAAAGAGGTGGGTATAGGAGATATATAGCATGAGGCATAGTCTATGCAGTGGTATCATTGTGACTTGTGGAGACACATGTCTTTGAACCACACGGGAATGGAAATTCTGATAAATGTGTGTGGGGGATGAGGAGAATGCTAACCACCTGGGTTGTGTGCTGTGTGTTTTAAGGGCATGGTGGTAACAGTTGTGGACAGATGGACAGCCGCCCCTGGAGAAGGCTNTATGCAGTGGTATCATTGTGACTTGTGGAGACACATGTCTTTGAACCACACGGGAATGGAAATTCTGATAAATGTGTGTGGGGGATGAGGAGAATGCTAACCACCTGGGTTGTGTGCTGTGTGTTTTAAGGGCATGGTGGTAACAGTTGTGGACAGATGGACAGCCGCCCCTGGAGAAGGCTGCAGAGGAGCAGATCGTTAGGGACACCACGTGCCTAGCCATGTGTTAACTGCTTGAGTAACGACAGCGTTTGGCCCTGCTCTGAGGGTCCCTGGAACCTTTTTGAATGCCCATCTGTGCTGCCAGACCCCAATGGGCTCACTGTTTCTCTCTGCCCTGTTGGCGAAGCCCTGCTCACACAGGGATAATGAAGGTCTCATTTGCCTCCAACAATATGGTGCCTTTCTGCATAATTTACATGTTTTCTTCAAGGCTCAGACACTAAGTAATGAAGTAACAAATTCTGGTGCAGGGTCTTGCTACTGCTACATGGAAACCCAGACTCTGTTTCTTTATTCTTCTGTGGCACCTCCCCAGCACAAGCCTGGGAAGATGTATCTCAGTCCCGGTCTTGGCAGGCATGTGTCAAAGAGAGAACTTGGACTTCTCAGGATGACTGGCTGCATCTAAATGCTAGCTTTATGTCGCTGTCACCTCTTGAAATTCGGTAGCAGTCGGTTGATTTCTAAATACTTCTCTGAGATGAGATTTTGTTCCTAATTTGTAATAACGTTAATGACCACTTATGGAGCGCTTATAAGGGTCAGCCACTGTGCTAAGGATTTATGTGAAGCATTTTTAAAAATCTGCACAAGAGCAGGGAAAACAGGTGCTTTTTTCACTTTTCTTTTTCAAGGAGGTAGCTGAAGCTGAGGGAAAATCAGTTATCCGTGCAGCTCCTGGTGGAGCAGGCGGACACCCAGAGCTTGTGCTCTGGGTCACCACCACATGTCTTCCTTAGACTTTCTAGCCCCCCGTCATTTGCCATCAGTGTATTGAGAGTGTTTCAGGTCTCACGTTTATCCATTTGGCCATCTTTCACTGAGCACCAAATCTGTTCTAGAGGTCATGGGAAGTCATGACCTCAACGAGCTGAGGATTGCTAGAGTGTAAACTAAGGCAAGAGGACTTCCCTGGTGGCTCAGTGGTAAAGAATCTGCTTGCAATGCAGGAGACTCAGGTTCAATCCCTGGGTTGGGAAGATGCCCTGGAGGCAGGCACGGCCACCCACTGCAGTATTCTTGCCTGGAGAATCCCCATGGACAGAGGAGCCTGGTGAGCCACAATCCATAGGGTTTGCAAAGAGTCAGACACACCTGAAGTGACTGAGCATGTATGCACACAAACTAAGGCAAAGAGCAGGGGATCTCTGATACTCAGGCTGAGGACAGGAGCCAGTTCAGAGGGCTGTGTGGCCACATTCAAGAGTTTGGGCTCACAGGTAACAGGAAGACATTTGAGGAATTCGAGTAGTGGAGTGAACATTATGCAAACAAATACTCATCGCTCACCTCCTGCATGTCAGATATTAAGGAGGGTGATCTAGGCATATCAGGTGCCTAGAACTTAACTCAGAGTAAGCGCTTCCTTAAATTTTGTGCCCTGGGTGCCTGGCTGTCTCACCCTAGTCCGGGCCTTGGAGGGAGCTACCAGGGACTGAAGGATGAACACGACTTGGATCTGCACCCTTAAAATGTGATGAACTATGGGGAGGAGAGAGGACTGGACAAAGTTCCAACTGACCATAGCGCGTTGCATGAGTGCCTAAACCACATACTCCTACACTGCAACTGTAGGAGTATGCACGTCATCGGTGTTCCTCTTGGAGACAAGTCCTGACTACACCCATGTCCTCCTGACACCCTCTCAGTCACAATCACCAGTTGGCATTCCTAAAAGCGTTTGCAAGTCTCAAATAAGTGGTGGGTGTTGACTACTTCCACTGACTTTTTCCTGTTGTCTGGGTACCAGCCTCTGGTACACAAAGCCTAGAGGGTGGTTCTAGACATTCCTACAATATAGATTCATCTTAGGACGTCCCTGGTGGTCCAGTGGCTGAGACTCTGCGCTCCCAATGCAGGGGACCTAGATTCAATCCCTGGTCAGGGAACTAGATCTCACATGCCACAATTAGGAGTTCACATGCTGTGACTAGCGATCCTGCTTGCTGGGACAAAGACTGAGACCCAGTGCAGCCCAATAAATGAGTACTAGATATAGGTTCATCTTGTATCACCAAGATCCAGGATTCAAAGTCAAGGTAGATAACTGTTCAACTGAGTGGGGTGAGAGTAGGATGGCGGAGCAGCCCCTGTATTTTTCTAAGTTTTAGAATCCAAGACTGGGAATCCTGCAGATCTCCCCATTCTTTTGACTTGGACTCTGTGAGTTCAAATCTAGTCCATTGCTCTTTCACAGTTCACACACAGTGTTATGCCTGACTCTTTGCGATCCCATGAACCACAGCATGCCAGGGCTCCCCGTCCAGCACCAACTCATTTCCATTGAGTCGGTAATGCCATCCAATCATCTCATCCTCTGTCATCCCCGTCTCCTCCTGCCTTCCATCTTTCCCAGCATCAGGGTCTTTTCCAATGAGTCATCTCTTCACATCAGATGGCCAAAGTATTGGGAGTTTCAGCTTCAACTTCAGTCCTTCCAATGAAAACCAAGGACTGATCTCCTTTAGGATGGCCTGGTTGGATCTCCTTGTAGTCCAAGGGACTTTCAAGAGTCGTCTCCAACACCACAGCTCAAAAGCATCAATTCTTCTGTGCTCAGCTTTCTTTATAGTCCAACTCTCACANTCTATCCCTTCATTCTTTCTGGAGTTAATTCTCCACTGATCTCCAGTAGCATATTGGGCACCTACTGACCTGGGGATTTCCTCTTTCACTATCCTATCATTTTGCCTTTTCATACTGTTCCTGGGGTTCTCAAGGCAAGAATACTGAAGTGGTTTGCCATTCCTTTCTCTGGCTGGTGGCAGGCAAATGAGAGGTGCAAAGCAAGTGGATTTGACTCAGCCTTTGTGACTTGAAAATGAAGGAAGCTGCATGGCAAGAAAAGTGAGCAGCTCTAGAAGCTAAGAGTGGCTCTCACCTGGCAGCCAGCAAGGAAACAGAGGCCTCTGGCTTATAAGAACATGGAGTTGAAACCTCCCAGCAAGGAAAATGACCTTGGAATTCAATTCTTCCTTAGAGTCTCAGATAAGAATCCAGCTCAGTTAACACCTGGACCTCAGCTTCCTGGTACCCTGAGCAGACAAACCNAGGCCTCTGGCTTATAAGAACATGGAGTTGAAACCTCCCAGCAAGGAAAATGACCTTGGAATTCAATTCTTCCTTAGAGTCTCAGATAAGAATCCAGCTCAGTTAACACCTGGACCTCAGCTTCCTGGTACCCTGAGCAGACAAACCCCTGAATCTGCCTGGCCTATGACCTATAGAACTGGGCTCATGGGTTTGCTTCAGGTTGCTCAGTTTGCGGAACGTCGTTATGTGGCAATAGAAAACCAAGTACACCTTGGATACCTAGTAAGCACCTCAATCTAAAGTGTTCAGCTCTTCTCCATAGTCTGCCCCATCTGATTCATGACAACCTACTTCTTCTCAGCTCAGTCCCAAAATCTTAAAGTCAGCCTTGACTCCTATTTTTCTTGTAGTCCCTATATGGATACAGCAGTAAATTCTTTTCACTCTCCTTTCTCAATGTATCCAGATTTTGACTACATTTCACTACCCACATTGCTCTATCCCTTCATAAACTCCTTGACAGCACTATAGTTTATCATAGAGGACCTGGGGGTCCTTGTACCTCCCAGGCAAGAGAGGGAGGGTGTTCCTGGGCTGTGATTGGCTGTTCTTTTCTCTGGCTTCTGTATGGACCTGTCTGGTTGACTGATAAATTCAGACACACAACAAAGCAGAGGAATGCAGAAGAGGGGCATCCACACGGGAACCTAACAGGAAGTGGAGGGCATTCAAACTCCAGCCACCCTTGCCCTTGGGATCTCTTAGAGCAGGCTGCCCTGCACATTTCCAGGTGGAACACAGTATTTTCAAAGAAGAGTTCCCAAGCCTGCTTCAGGACGGATTATGCTCAGAAGTCATGTTGTGGAATACTTTATGGGGACGGAGACTTTATTTATTGGTCAAAGTTTTGAGCCAACAGTGAAAAATTACTGATGATGAATATGCTGTCTAGGTTGGTCATAACTTTCCTTCCAAGGAGTAAGCATCTTTTAATTTCATGACTGCAATCACCATCTGCAGTGATTTTGGAGCCCCAAAATATAAAGTCAGCCACTGTTTCCACTGTTGCCCCATCTATTTGCCATGAAGTGATGGGACCGGATGCCATGATCTTATTTTTCTGAATGTTGAGCTTTAAGCCAACTTTTTCACTCTCTTCTTTCACTGTCATCAAGAGGCTCTTTAGTTCTTCACTTTTTGCCATAAGGGTGGTGTCATCTCCTCTTTAGGAATTATAAACAAGTTTATCCTAAATAAAGAGAAGCTGTCACTCCAGGTCACCTCTGCTTCCACGTCTTCAACTCCAGTAATTCCTAAGGATTTGGCCTTATAGTATTACTATGGTTGTTGTTCAGTTGCTAAGTTGTGTCCAACTCTTTGCAGCCCCATGAACTGCAGCACACCTGGCTTCCCTGTCCTTCACCATCTCCCGGAGTTTGCTCAGACTCATGTCCACTGAGTTGATGATGTCATCCAACCATCTCATCCTCTGTCATCCCCTTCTCCTCTTGCCTTTAATCTTTCTCATCATCAGGTTAGTTTTTTTTTTTTTCCCCCCATTGAGTCAGCTCTTTGCATCAGATGACCAAAGTGTTGGAGCTCGAGCATCAGTCCTTCCAATGAATATTCAGGTTAGATTTCTTTTAGGATTGACAAGTTTGATCTCCTTGCTCTTCAAGGGACTCAGATGAGTCTTCTCCAGCGCCACAGTTTGAAAGCATCAAGTGTGGAGCGTGGATTAAATGGCCAAAGAGAAAAACTGCATTAAGTTCCTAGAGGGGAGTGGACACTGATGGCACAAAACAGGAGTCGCTGTGGAGTAGAATGTGAAATACAGCCCTTGCAGACTCGATCCTCTAAGGCTGACCCAGAGAGACTGAGACTGTTCTGGCACTATTTGCCTGAGAAAAGTCAGCTCAGTGGGGACACAAGAGGGTGCTCAGCTAGGCTAAGACAACAGACCCATGAGGGCCGGGGTTCTCTTGGGGAGGGGGTCAGTTTTACTGTCAACTGGATGATGGGAAGCAGCACAGTTCAGCAGAAAGGGCATTGGTCTCTGGGACTTCCCTGGTGGTCCAGTGGTTAAGACTCTATGCCCAATGCAGGGGGCACGGGTTCAATTCCGGTGGGGAAATAAGATCCCACATGGCCTCTGGTACAGCCTAAAAAAAGTGGGGGGAGCACGGGTCTGGGAGACGAGAAGCTTAGTTCAAGGCTAGCTCTCCTCCCATCCCAGGGCAAGTAACTTGGCTGCCCTGGCTTTTTCTTCACTTCAGAATGACTAGATGATCACTCATATTGCTTCCAGCTCATAGATTCCCCATTCTATGAACGCCCAGGAAAAAAAAGGAAAACATCACTCCATCTGGCTCCCACCTTCCAGAGAATGACTTGTGGAGCTGTCGCTCTTTGGGGACAGATGGTAGGCAGGTATCTGTTTCCATATTTGGTGTGATGTAAGGAGGAAGCAAAGAAAATAATGATGTCTGAGCCAACTTACCCAGGCAGGCTGGCTCCTCACCCAGCCGCCCTGACCAGCTGTTTACCCTGTGTGGTTTGTCCTGGGGCCCCTCAGCGTCTGGTACATGACCCAGCCTCCCCAATCAAACTGGCTATTTCCAAAATTTTTCCCCAGGGGACCCTACCTGTTTGAGGACTCTCTCTCTCTCTTTTTTTTCCCCTTGATGCTTTCAACTGGTGCTCTCACGGTCCTCAGTCCTAGAGGTCTTCCTTAAAACCAACCAAGCATGTAACACTTCAAAAGAAATGTTGCCACAAGATATTTGACACTGCAAATCCTCTCTCTGGGCACAGCTTCTGTCTTTCCACTGCACTCCGAGTCTGCAGTGCCCAGTAATAAAAAGAGCAGGGGCTTTGGAGCACAGTACGTATATGGGGCCCTGGGCAGAGCCTCTGGTTTCTTCTCAGTATGGAGAGGGTAATAGCACATACCTGGATGAGCGTGGAGGAGAGAATGAAAGAGAGGATGGTTGAGAAACACCCAGGGTCTTAGAAAGAACATGCAAGTTCCTTCCTTTTCTGCTTGTGGTGGCCACTTAGTTGAGTCCTCAGAATTATTCCACCCTAGATGATGTCAGTTGTGAGAATTCTTACCTTCTGCTGTGTCTGGTTTAAGCATGGGTAAGTGACCTAATTCTGGCTGATACATGAGGGGAAGTCTGTTGAGAAGGCTTGTGAGAAAGGTTTCCTTTCTCCGAATGAGAGAGCTAAGAAGGAGACAGTCCCTGTTTTCCTCTGGATAAGGTGCTCTTTGAGGGTGACCTCTGTAATCCCTGCAGCCATTTTGCTGCCAGCCGGAGGATAAAGCCAATATACGTCATGTAGGGCAGAGCCCCTGGGTTGTGAGAGAGCCCTCTCAGCTCTCCTCTGGTGATCCTCAACTCTGGACTTCTGGTTACGTGGTGGGTTAACTCGCATATTTCCTCACCGCTTAAGCTAATTTGATTTAGGCTGTTCTGTTCCTCTCAGCTGAGGGCATCCAAATGGCTAAACCTCTCATCATGGGCCCCTCCTCTTAATGATCAATTCTTCAAATTCTCATGGCCCGGTTCAATTTCCCCCTACCATTCCTCTCGCACTATATCCCAGCTAGGCGCCTGAGCCGGCTTTTCCAAGAGTAGGACCCTTCCTGCCCACCTTTATGAATTGACATGTGGCTATTTCTACCTAAACAAGTCCTGGTGTTGTTTTTTGCCCCTAATCTCCAAGGCTGCAGAGTATTGCTGTAAAAGGTATATTAATACCTATTAATGCCATATTCTAGGTCTACGCTTGCTTGCTTTCTGGGGCCTTGGCTTCCAGTCCGTCTAACTGCCCAGGGATTGAACCAGGGTTTCCTGCATGACAGGCAGAATCCTTACCATTTGAGCCACCACGGAAGCCCCTTGCTATTTTCACCTCTGCATAATTGCTCATCGTGTTCCTCCCAGATGATATACCCCCTCTCTCTCCTAGAGCAAGCTTTCCCATCCTTCCAGGCCAATCCCAAATTCTTACAGTGAGATGCAAATGCAACCTCCTCAGAACCCCTGTAATGTTGCATCTCTCTTCAAATCCAGGTCAATGTCCTAATATAGATTTTCGTCTAGTTCCTTTATATTCCCTAGTAGCCCCTGGTCTCCTTAGACAAGCTTTCCTTCATATGAAGAGCCACACAAATCTAAATTAAGAAAGAAACAAAGAATAAAGATAAAAAGTTCAGGTTTTAAATCAGCCAGACTCTAGTTTGAAGATGAGCTGTGCTACTTAGTAAGTAAGGAAAATAAGGAAAATTATTAAACTCTGTGCCACAATGTTTATCTGAAGTTGGGCTTAATAATACCTACCTGAGGCAGTGGAAACAGTGTCAGACTTTATTTTGGGGGGCTCCAAAATCACTGCAGATGGTGACTGCAACCATGAAATTAAAAGACACTTACTCCTTGGAAGGAAAGTTATGACCAACCTAGATAGCATATTGAAAAGCAGAGACATTACTTTGCCGACTAAGGTCCGTCTAGTCAAGGCTGTGGTTTTTCCTGTGGTCATGTATGGATGTGAGAGTTGGACTGTGAAGAAGGCTGAGCACCAGAGATTTGATGCTTTTGAGCTGTGGTATTGGAGAAGACTCTTGAGAGTCCCTTGGACTGCAAGGAGATCCAACCAGTCCATTCTGAAGGAGATCACCCCCTGGGATTTCTTTGGAAGGAATGATGCTAAAGCTGAAGCTCCAGTACTTTGGCCACCTCATGTGAAGAGTTGACTCATTGGAAAAGACTCTGATGCTAGGAGGGATTGGGGGCAGGAGGAGAAGGGGACGACAGAGGATGGGATGGCTGGATGGCATCACTGACTCGATGGACGTGAGTCTGAGTGAACTCCAGGAGTTGGTGATGGACAGGGAGGCGTCGCCTGCTACGATTCATGGGGTTGCAAAGAGTTGGACATGACTGAGCGACTGAGCTGAGCTGAACTGCTACCCTTTGCCCATCACATGGAAGTTGACATAAACTCAGTATTCAATTCACATGTTCTGCTGGCCATCTGTGCTGCATGAAATGATGTATAGATCAACTGAATACCAGTTCAGTCACTCAGTCGTATCTGACGCTTTGTGACCCCATGGACTGCAGCAGGCCAGTCTTCCCTGTCCATCACCAACTCCTAGAGCCTACTCAAACTCAGGTCCATCACGTCAATGATGCCATCCAACCATCTCATCCTCTGCCCTCCCCTTCTCCCGCCTTCAGTCTTTCCTAGCATCAGGGTCTTTTCCAATGAGTTGGTTCTTCACATCAGGTGGCCAGAGTACTGGAGTTTCAGCTTCAGCATGAGTCCTTCCAATGAATATTCAGGACTGATTTCCTTTAGGATGAACTGGTTGGATCTCCTTGCAGTCCAAGGGACTCTCAAGAGTCTTCTCCAACACCACAGTTCAAAAGCATCAGTTCATCAGTGCTCAGCTTTCTTTATAGTCCAACTCTCACATCCATACATGACTACTGGAAAAACCATAGCTTTGAGTAGATGGACCTTTGCTGCTAAAGCAATGTCTCTGCTTTTTAAGATGCTATCTAACTTTTCTTCCAAGGAGCAAGTGTCTTTTAATTTCAAGAATGCAGTCACCATCTGCAGTGATTTTGGAGCCCCCCAAATGGTCTGACACTGTTTCCATTGTTTCCCCATGTATTTGCATGAAGTGATGGGACCAGGTGCCATGAGCTTAGTTTTCTGAATGTTGAGTTTTAAGCCAACTTTTTCACTCTCCTCTGTCACTTTCATCGGCTGAATATGGAACTAGTCGTTTGCCCTACCATTCCTCATCATAATTCTTTGAAATGAGGGCGCTCATAGATAGTAAATGCTTCCACATGGTGGATTGCCTCACTCAGACGTTTATATCTTCTTTCCAACAGATAAAAGCAGAAGAGACTATGACATTTTAAGAACCCTTCCTGTTACTATACTTGAGTGGTCCTTAAGCTTTTGTGGGAATAATAATGAATTAGGGTTTCTATTTGGGCAGACTCCTAACCTCACCCTGAGAGCGTCTGCTTGGTGGGCATAGGTGTGGCCCAGGACCCTGCGTCTTTAGCAAGCATCCAATCTGATCGCGATTTAGATGAGAAACACTGAGTGCTGGGTTAGAAGCTGTGGCCGGGAACTGGATTCTCAAAGGAGAGGGCACACCATGACATTGAAGCAGGAATGACTGATAACCCAGGCCATTCACTGGATCTCAGTAGATGGACTGAATAGTCTTACAAGTAAGGTGGGAACCAGGTATCTTACGCCAAAAGAAGCATTCCTGTGGTGTGGAAGATTCCAAAGGGAATGGGTCAAAAATAATAAAAGCTTTGGCCCCAATCTCAGGATAAGCTAAATCTCTAGTTCTATTCTGAAGACCAGAATGGTCTATAGACTACCTAGAGGTGAAATGGGCAGGTAAACTTGGAGGGAAAGAAGGTGATCTCAACCACCAAGGTCTGGAAACTTAACAGTTTTCTATGTCAGAAAGGATAGTTCTTTGTTCATTTCCTTTTTGACCTCCCTTATTATTTTGTGTAGTCCCTAGTTTGGGAGAATAGCCTTAGTCGATGTCAGTTACCGGAGAGGTGGGAATTGAGTAGGTACCACTATTCCTTTTATCCAGTGCCTTTATACACATTGGGGCTTCCCTGATAGCTCAGCTGGTAAAGAATCCACCTGCAATGCAGGACAATCCAGTTTGACTCCTGGGTCGGGAAGATCCGTTGGAGAAGGGATAGACTACCCACTCCAGTATTCTTGGGATTCCCTTGTGGCTCAGCTGTTAAAGAATCCACTTGCAATGCGGGAGACCTGGGTTCGATCCCTGGGTTGGGAAAATCCCTTGGAGAAGGGAAAGGCTACCCACTCTAGTATTCTGGCCTGAAGAGTTTCATGGACTATATAATACAGTCCATGGGGTCACAAAGAGTCCAACAGGACTGAGCAACTTTCACTTTCACCTTATACATATTACCTCCAATTTTCACAACCATATAAAATAGATGTTCACGATTGATTTTTTTTTTGAGTCTTTTATTTTTTATTTATTTATTTTTTTTAAATTTTTTTATTTTTATTTAACACTTTTATTGAGTACANCAGCCGCCCGCGCTCAAGTGAGCCGGCGCCGCAGCCGCCCGCGCTCAAGTGAGCCGGCGCCGCAGCCGCCCGCGCTCAAGTGAGCCGGCGCCGCAGCCGCCCGCGCTCAAGTGAGCCGGCGCCGCAGCCGCCCGCGCTCAAGTACGATTGATTTTTTATTTTGGATGAGGAGTGAAAGTATCAGAGAGGTTAAGCAATTTGCCTGGGACCACACAGCAAAGAAGATGAAACTCAACATGCACAGGGTGGGCGCTTCTTGCCAGAAGTTCTCCTGATGCTTCCTCATGCTTGCTCCCTGGAAGGCGTCATCCTTCAGTGGTCAGGAACACCTCTCCTAGGACCCACCATTCCAGGCTTGCCAAGCACCTGGCAGAGAAAGTGATTTCTGAAGCAGAGGAAAACCCGGGAAGATTGCTCAGTTCCTGGTCGGGCTGCTTCCCAGCTGGGGATGACAGTTAATCTTGAAAATCAATTCCGTGACTGCTCTCTCTCTGCAGACACTCCCCAGGGTAGGCCACGGCTCCTCTCACTGCTGTTAAACGGCACAAGAGATGGTTGCCAGCATGAGGGGGTCAAGGGCAACTGTGTGCTGGGCCTCGGGACGCGCACAGAGCACTCGCTGCGGAGCTTGTAGATGGCGCCTTCAGATGTGGCGGCAGGCAGGGGGTGGGCAGACAAGAAGTGAGCCCGGCCCTTCCACATGTGCGTGAGCAGAACTGGCTCCCTCGGTCAGCCTCGCTCTCTCACAGCCCAGGCACTGGCTCTTTTGGCTTTGTGACAAAGCTGTCCTTCTTCAGATGCTTTCTGGACTGTGGTCCTTCGACTTCCGAGACTTCTCCAAATATGGACAAGGCTGACCCATGGGTGATGGCCCACCAGGGATCTGGGGTCCTCTGAGTGTGGCCCTGTGGTTTCTGATGTCTCACCGTTGTGTCTTCTCAAGATCACAGTCGTACTACACTGCTCTAGGATGAGTGGCCTGCGCTAACTAGATCATGCTAGAATCTTCTGCTAAACTCCAAAAGACAGACAGGATATATCACTTTTTGAAAGAATTGGTTTTACCACCTAAGGCCTAGGAGTGGGGTTGTATGAGGACTATCTCCCTAAATGGCAGAGTGGGCACTGCCAAAATGTTTTCACATGTGGGTTGGACAGTGGGGAGGGGCCAATAGAGCCCTGATGCCATGCTTCCCCAAGGTTCTGGTGAGAAGGATGATTTCTTTAAGCCTGAGTTATCTGGGGATCTCAGCCATCCTAGAGGGAAAAACCACACAGTGCCTCCTTTCTAAGAATCCAGAATGGTAGAGGGAGTGGGGCACTGTGCTCAGGTCTAGAAAATTTGGACTAAAGTGAAGTTTCTGGAGAGAGGCTACATGTGGTAAAGTCCCAGTTCTTCCATTTCATAAATGTGTGATCTTGGGCAACTCACTTGATTTCCCTGAGCCTCAGTTTTCTCATCTGAAAAGTGGGTACTGATTCATGAATCTAAAATGCTTGTACTAAGCAGTGAGCAAGTACTGTTCTAGATATGAGGGGTATGGTGGTAAATGAGATAGATGAGGTCTTAGGGGCTAATGATAACTCTGGGGACCAAGGCGATAGTGAAGGAAACAGATGGCTGATAAAGAAGAGGTGGCACATGTATACAGCAGAGAATTACTCAGCCATAAAAGCAACAAAACTGTGTCATTTGCAGAGATGTGGATAGACTTAGAGCCTGTCATACAGAGTGAAGTCAGAAAGAGACACACTAATATCGTATATTAACACAGATAGGTGGAATCTAGAAAAATGGTACAGGTGAACCTATCCGCAAAGCAGCAATAGAGACATAGAGGTAAAGAACAAATGTATGGACACCAAGTGGGGAAAGATGGGGGTGGGATGAACGGGGAGGTTAGAGTGGACATATGCACACTGCTCTGCATAAAAGAGATAACTAATGAAACCTACTAACTAATGAGAACCTACTGNTACAGGTGAACCTATCCGCAAAGCAGCAATAGAGACATAGAGGTAAAGAACAAATGTATGGACACCAAGTGGGGAAAGATGGGGGTGGGATGAACGGGGAGGTTAGAGTGGACATATGCACACTGCTCTGCATAAAAGAGATAACTAATGAAACCTACTAACTAATGAGAACCTACTGTATGGCTCAGGGAACTCTACTCAGTGCCTGTGGTGACTTAAATGGGAAGGAAATCTGAAAAATTGGGGGTGTATGTATATGTACAGCTGATTCACTTTGCTGTATAGCAGAAAATAATACAACATGTAAAGCAACTATACTCCAGTAACATTTTTGTAAAAAGAATTATACAAGAAAATTTTGTGTAGTTTTGAGTATCATAAAGGGAAAAAATAGTACAATATGATGACTAAGGGGGCTACTTTAGACTGGGGTGAGTTAGGAATGGCCTGTCTGAAAAGGTGACATCTGAATGAGACAGATTACATCAGAACTCAGGTTCTGAATGACAGGAGTGAACGGCTATGCCAGCACCTCAAGTTGGGCAGTGAGAAGGTAGAATTTCAGGTGGATGGGACAGTCTGGGCAAAAGCTCAAAAGTGGATACATGTTTGATCAACTCAGGGAGGTGGAGGTCTGAAAGGTGCCCAGTGCGGCTGAGAGAAACAAGAAATGGGGAAAGTGGCAAAGGAGGTCAGAAAGTAAGAGGGGCCAAATCTTCGGGGGATCTCATAGGCTGCAGTAAGGAACGTATATCTCATTACCGCATGATGGAAAACTAGGGGGTTTTAAGCAGATGAATGGCATGGCCTCTCCGGCAGTCGCAATATCCCTCTGGCAGCTGGTGGAGAATAAATTGGGGAGGTGGGGGCAAGAGTAGAAGTAGGGAGATCAGCTTGTGCTGTTGCAGGAGTCTGGGTAATCAGTTGCACTGATTTAGATCAGGGTGGAGATAAAGAGAAGATGTCAGATTCAGATGATTTTGTGGGTAGTGCTGGTAGACTTTGAGGCTTAGCTGAGGGAGAGCAGGAAAGAGGGAATCCAGGATGGCACCCGGTTTTCGGAGCTGCCTCATAGTCATCTGATGAGGACTGACCTAGATAACGGACGGCTGTACTTAGCACAGTGCCAGGAGCTTAGTAAAGTGTCCATGCCTCTCATCATCTTCATTATTCCTGGTCCTGGCTCTGGGACTGATGCCCAGCTGAACTCTGGGTCAGTGCCTCTCTGGCACTCAGGTTCTGTATCTGTACAGTAGATGGCCAAATGTTCATTCATCCACTTCATAGATATTTGTTGGACTTTTATGAAGCACCAGGATTCATGCTGGGCACCAGTGATACAGGGTGAAGAAGACCAAACAATTTGTGTCTTGTAGAACTTACAGTAGAGTGGTGAAGGCACTATGAACAGGAGTTGGCAGTCCTTGGGAAGGTCAGGAAGGAGCTGATGGTAGCCAGGCCTTGTCCAGTTAGGTATCCAGGGAAGTCTTCCTGGAGCTCTCTTGAAGCTTTGTAGTCACTGATTTGAGTGTCATCCTGTGGGCTCTTCTTGCCTTAATAAAGAATGAGGTTGAAACTTGTCTTTTGCTCTGGAGACTTCAGTGTCCAAGAAATCTGTGGTTTCCTTGGTCCACCAGGTCTTCTTTCTTGCAGCAGAGAAATTGGAATAGGACTTGAGTTCCCTTTCTCCCATCATTCAAGTACTGCTTTCTAAACCTTTCAGCTACAGAAATTGCCTTCAATGAGTTCCTGTGGTTTCCTCTATTTTTTCCTTTGCATTTAGACTGACCTGTTTGGAGCCATGTTCCTTCTCAAACCATCTTCTGTCCTGATCGCCTTATTGTTCTGTTCTATGGAGAGTCTATTCAGGACGTATCCCACAGTCCCTGTGGTTCTCAGCACCCACTCCTTTCTTTGGGAGCCTTGGTGCAAAGGAGGGTCTGATGATCTGGTACTTGGTAGGCACAGGTGTTTCCATCCAACCAATCTGATGACCAAGCTGAATCTGGAGAAAGTGTTTCCCATTCCTGAGTAAAAATTGGCCAGTGGGTGCCCAAAGAACAGAGTTCAGTCATGACCCCCTTCAGAGCCTTGGTTTCCTGAACTGTGAAGTTATTGAGTTGGACTGAAGGAGCTCTTCAGCTTTTTTTTTTTTTTTTAACACTTAAACGCTTTTTTTTTAAAGCTTAATGCTTTCAATTTTGACATAATTGTGGTCACGTATGGTTGCAAGAAATAATACAGAAAGATTCTGTGTACTTTTAATCTAATTTCCTCCAATAATAAAACCTATTGAACCATAGTAGAATTTTATAACAAGGATATTCACATTAGTTTAGTCAAGATGTAGAATATTTCCACCACCACATGAACCTCTCATGTTGCCCTATTATAGAGATGCACACAGCTTTCTCAATCAGCCCTGACTCCTAGAAAGTCCTGATCTCTTTCTATAATTTTGTCATTTCAGGAATACTATGTAAGTGAAATCATACGATATACAACGTTTTACACTGGCTTTTCCATAATTTAGCATAATTGTCTGGAGAATTGTCCAGACTGCAGCATGTACTGACAGTTTTTAAAAAAGTTATTTCTGAATGATATTCCACGGTATGAATATACTACAATTTACTTAATTCCCATTGAAGGACATCTAGGTCATTTCTGGCTTTGGGCTATTATGAATAAAGCTGCTCTAAACATTCACAAGTGATGGTATGGGGAGGGAGGAGGGAGGGGAGTTCAGGATGGGGAACGCGTGTGCGCCCGTGGTGGATTCATGTTGATGTGTGGCAGAACCAATACAGTATTGTAAAGTAATTAGCCTCCAATTAAAATAAATAAATTTAAATTTAAAAAAAGAAGTACAGTGAGATAAAAGAAGAAAAAGGGTGACCCAAATTACTTCTTAATCTCTGAAATTAAAAAGATTGTTAAATAAACACAGTACACAAACAATAAAAATAAATAAATAAAAATAAACATTCACGAGTGGCTTCTGTGTTGATGTAAGTCTTCATTTCTCTGGGACAAATGTTCGTGAGGATAATTATTGGGTCATAAGGCAGTTACAGGTATTGCTGTTTTAAGAAACTGTGAGAGAAACTTAACTGTTTTAAGAAACTTATCCACAGTGGCTATACCACTTTACACTCACACCAGCAATTCTTCCTATGCTTGGTGTTGTTGCTAATTTTTTATATTAGCTATTTTGATAGGTATGCAATGATATCACACTGTAGCTTTTATTTGTACTTCCCCAGTGGCTAAAAATGCTGAACATCTTTTCATGTGCTTGTTTTCTGTCTATCCTCTCCTGTAAAATGTCCCTTCATGTATCTTGCCAATTTTCTAATTGATTACTTGTTCTTTTAATATTGTCTTAAGTATTCTTCTGGATACTAGTCCTTTGTCAGATATGTGATTTGCAAGTTTATTCTTATGCTTTCATCCTAATTGAATCTCTTACAGAGCAAATTTTTAATTTTGATGAAGTTCAACTGAATCACTTTTATTTCTACAGATTGTGCTTTTGGTGTCGTAGCTAAGAACTTCATCTAGCCCTACATTATGAAGATTTTCCCATTTTATTTCCTAAAAGTTTTATATCTTTGTTTATCTTTGTTTTTGGTGTCATATCCAAAAAAATACTTGCCAAGATTAATGTCAAGGAGCTTTTTTGATATATACAGTCTTACATTTAAGTCACTAATCCATTTCAGGTTAATTTTTTAAGTGATGTAAGATAGGGTCCAATTTTATTCTTTTGCATGTGATAATCCTCTCTTCCTAGCATCGTTTATTGAAGAGATTATTCTTTACCCATTGAATATAATATTCTGGACTTCCTTGTCAAATATTAGTTGGTTGTATAGATGAAGGTTTATTTCTGGGCTCTTGAATCTGTTCTGTTGGTGATGTGTCTATTTTTATGCCAGTACTATACAGTTGATAAAGTCAGACTTTATTTTTCTGGGCTCCAAAATCACTGCAGATGGTGACTGCAGCCGTGAAATTAAAAGACACTTACTCCTTGGAAGAAAAGTTGTGACCAACCTAGATAACATATCCAAAAGCAGAGATATTACTTTGCCGACTAAGGTCCGTCTAGTCAAGGCTATGGTTTTTCCAGTGGTCATGTATGGATGTGAGAGTTGGACTGTGAAGAAGGCTGAGCACCAAAGAATTGATGCTTTTGAAGTGTGGTGTTGGAGAAGACTCTTGAGAGTCCCTTGGACTGCAAGGAGATCCAACCAGTCCATTGTGAAGGAGATCGGCCCTGGGATTTCTTTGGAAGGAATGATGCTAAAGCTGAAGCTCCAGTACTTTGGCCACCTCATGGGAAGAGTTGACTCATTGGAAAAGACTCTGATGCTGGGAGGGATTGGGGGCAGGAGAAGAAGGGGACGACCGAGGATGAGATGGCTGGATGGCATCACTGACTCGATGGGCGTGAGTCTGAGTAAAGTCCAGGAGTTGGTGATGGACAGAGAGGCCTGGTGTGCTGCGACTCATGGGGTCACAAAGAGTCGGATATGACTGAGCGACTGAACTGAACTGATACAGTTGATTACTATAGCTTTTAGCTTTATTATACAGTTTGAAATCAGGAAGTGTAGCATCTCTGGCTTTGTTTTTTATTATCAGGATTGTTTTGGCTATTTAGCATCTTTTGTGGTTCCATACACATACCAGGATTTTTCCTATTTCTGTAAAAAAAAAAATGCCCTTTGAGTTTTGATAGGAATGCATAGAATTTATAGATGGCTTTCAGTAGTATGGAGATTATAACAATGATGAGTCTTCTGATCTATGAACTCTGGCTATCTTTTCATTTATTTGAGTCTTCTTAAAATACTCTAATCCTTGCTATTTCCTTTCTCCTGCTAATTTTAGGCTTAGTATGTTCTTATTTTTTAGTTGAGTATAAAGTGAGGTTTTTTATTTGATTTTTTTTTTTAATGTAGGCACTTATTGCTGTAAACCTCCTTCTCAGGATTTTTTTTGAAGCATCCCATAGGTTTTGATTTACGCATTTCCATTTTCATTTGTTTCAAGATATTTTTATTTCTTTTTTTGATTTGCTTTTTGACACATTGCTTCTTCAGAAATGTATTGTTTAGTTTCCATATTTGTAAATTTTCCAGCTTTATTTCTGTTTTTGAACTCTAGTTTCATACTTTTGTGGTCAGAAAAGATACTTGATATGATTTCAGTCTTAAATTTGCTAAGGCTTGTTGTGTGACCTATCATATGATCTATCCTGAAGAATGTTCTGTATGCACTTAAGATGAATGTTTATTCTGCTGCTGTTGAGTGGAATGTTTTAATATATGGCTATTAGATTCAACTGGTCTAAAGTATAGTCCAAGTTCAACATCTTATGATTTTATGAAGGTTACAGGGCCAGAAAATGGAAAATGTTGACACTGTAGATAGGAAGAAACTCAATTATTTCTTACAAGGTCAAAGCATTACTGTACCTTAACTAAATATAGGAACAATAATCCTTTTCTCTAACTTCTTTTCCCATCCCTAAACTGTCCTTGAAAGACTCAAACATTTTATCTTTAGATGACTCACTTTTATATGATCACAGGGGCAGAAACTGATTATCCATTGTAGGAACCTATGCTTGACTCTAGTTCATGGCACATATATTGTCTCTTTCCCCTCCTGTGTACTTGTCAGACATTATTAATTGAAAGTAGCCTTCTGTCCACTGCTGCTGCTGCTAAGTCACTTCAGTCNTCTAGTCAAGGCTATGGTTTTTCCAGTGGTCATGTATGGATGTGAGAGTTGGACTGTGAAGAAGGCTGAGCACCAAAGAATTGATGCTTTTGAAGTGTGGTGTTGGAGAAGACTCTTGAGAGTCCCTTGGACTGCAAGGAGATCCAACCAGTCCATTGTGAAGGAGATCGGCCCTGGGATTTCTTTGGAAGGAATGATGCTAAAGCTGAAGCTCCAGTACTTTGGCCACCTCATGGGAAGAGTTGACTCATTGGAAAAGACTCTGATGCTGGGAGGGATTGGGGGCAGGAGAAGAAGGGGACGACCGAGGATGAGATGGCTGGATGGCATCACTGACTCGATGGGCGTGAGTCTGAGTAAAGTCCAGGAGTTGGTGATGGACAGAGAGGCCTGGTGTGCTGCGACTCATGGGGTCACAAAGAGTCGGATATGACTGAGCGACTGAACTGAACTGATACAGTTGATTACTATAGCTTTTAGCTTTATTATACAGTTTGAAATCAGGAAGTGTAGCATCTCTGGCTTTGTTTTTTATTATCAGGATTGTTTTGGCTATTTAGCATCTTTTGTGGTTCCATACACATACCAGGATTTTTCCTATTTCTGTAAAAAAAAAAATGCCCTTTGAGTTTTGATAGGAATGCATAGAATTTATAGATGGCTTTCAGTAGTATGGAGATTATAACAATGATGAGTCTTCTGATCTATGAACTCTGGCTATCTTTTCATTTATTTGAGTCTTCTTAAAATACTCTAATCCTTGCTATTTCCTTTCTCCTGCTAATTTTAGGCTTAGTATGTTCTTATTTTTTAGTTGAGTATAAAGTGAGGTTTTTTATTTGATTTTTTTTTTTAATGTAGGCACTTATTGCTGTAAACCTCCTTCTCAGGATTTTTTTTGAAGCATCCCATAGGTTTTGATTTACGCATTTCCATTTTCATTTGTTTCAAGATATTTTTATTTCTTTTTTTGATTTGCTTTTTGACACATTGCTTCTTCAGAAATGTATTGTTTAGTTTCCATATTTGTAAATTTTCCAGCTTTATTTCTGTTTTTGAACTCTAGTTTCATACTTTTGTGGTCAGAAAAGATACTTGATATGATTTCAGTCTTAAATTTGCTAAGGCTTGTTGTGTGACCTATCATATGATCTATCCTGAAGAATGTTCTGTATGCACTTAAGATGAATGTTTATTCTGCTGCTGTTGAGTGGAATGTTTTAATATATGGCTATTAGATTCAACTGGTCTAAAGTATAGTCCAAGTTCAACATCTTATGATTTTATGAAGGTTACAGGGCCAGAAAATGGAAAATGTTGACACTGTAGATAGGAAGAAACTCAATTATTTCTTACAAGGTCAAAGCATTACTGTACCTTAACTAAATATAGGAACAATAATCCTTTTCTCTAACTTCTTTTCCCATCCCTAAACTGTCCTTGAAAGACTCAAACATTTTATCTTTAGATGACTCACTTTTATATGATCACAGGGGCAGAAACTGATTATCCATTGTAGGAACCTATGCTTGACTCTAGTTCATGGCACATATATTGTCTCTTTCCCCTCCTGTGTACTTGTCAGACATTATTAATTGAAAGTAGCCTTCTGTNGACTCAAACATTTTATCTTTAGATGACTCACTTTTATATGATCACAGGGGCAGAAACTGATTATCCATTGTAGGAACCTATGCTTGACTCTAGTTCATGGCACATATATTGTCTCTTTCCCCTCCTGTGTACTTGTCAGACATTATTAATTGAAAGTAGCCTTCTGTCCACTGCTGCTGCTGCTAAGTCACTTCAGTCGTGTCCGACTCTGTGCGACCCCATAGACGGCAGCCCACCAGGCTCCCCCATCCCTGGGATTCTCCAGGCAAGAACACTGGAGTGGGTTGCCATTTCCTTCTCCAACGCATGAAAGTGAAAAGTGAAAGGGAAGTTGCTCAGTCGTGTCTGACCCTCAGCGACCCCATCGACTGCAGCCTTCCAGGCTCCTCCGTCCATGAGATTCTCCAGGCAAGAGTACTGGAGTCGGGTGACATTGCCTTCTCCTCTCTCCACTGGGCATGGTCAAAAGTTAACAGTTTTCTACACATGCTTTCAGGGAGGGAGGGCAAATTGTTACCAGGAGAGTCAACATAACAGATAAACTCCATTAGCCATCCCTGCTGGAGACTCTGAAAGGATCACATGAAGTAACCTATTCTTAGAGTAGAGCTGTTCTTAGGGTTCTCTGGTGATAAACTCTTTTTTAAAGATTTCCATCGGCCCTCCCAAAGGTGATTCACCTCCTGTGTCACAAGTTTCCAGCACAAGCAGTGAGGGATGGATGATACTATAAAACCTTGGAGCAATTATTTGCTAGCTTTTAATAAGAACAAGCACACAACTGGGGAAATGAAACCTTGTCCAGCGGCAAGGACATCAACCCCCTGAGGACAACTGCAGCTGACAGAGGTTCATCCTTATTTTGAGGCTGATGTTTTGCTGAAATGGTATCAGTCTTGCCTTTCTGTCATACCAGGAAACGGCAGTAATAAAGGCCACAGATTGACACAGCAAGCCTGGGAAGAGGCCTCAGCACAATAATTGTTAATAAATAAGTTTCTGGTATCATGACTCCATTTTTCCAGCAGATCTTTATTTTCTTCTTTGCATCCGTCATGGTGACAGGATGGAATCTGAACTCCTTAGCCTGGCATGTAAGGCCCTCGGTGATCTTATTTCAGAACTGCAGATGGTTCATGCTGGAAGGCCCCTAACACACAAGCTTTTTAGTTCGTCTGATGCCCAAGGGTTGTAGTGCCAATTACACATTCAGCTAGAAAAAAAAATCCACGTCCCTACAAAGACCAATATAAGGAACTACAGATAACTATTGAAGGCCCATCATTCAGTCTTTCAGACAGCCTGTCAACCAGTAGTTTTTTTATGTTTCCTGTGTTTCTTAGTCTCCTGGGGTTCCAAAGTATCGTAACTGACTTAAGCTACTTCCAGAAATGTAAATTCAATGAAAACATACATATGACAAAAAAGACTCACAGGAAATCAAGAACTGTTTCCAACATGGAAACTGTCTGGAAGCTCACTGAGAATTCCAGGCTGCAAGGATCATTGCTGTCATTATCTGTCTGGCCCACGTACATCTGGGCAATTGCTTCTACCTACAAACTCTGTAACCCTGGCTCTGCATGTCTCCTTCTACCTCATTTATTTGTTCTATTCATACCTTGGTCCCATCCATGGCACCTAGTACTTTAGCTCTTTGGAACTTTTTAGCTTTAGCTTCTTTTGCCAGTTGGGTGAATCTCTCCGCATTTCCTGCTTTGAATTTTTTCAGGCTCTGATTAGCAATGTTTGTCCCTGTTTTGGCAACTAGATGAACTCATAAATTGTTGGCACGGATTGGCTTTTCATATGTCAAGTTTGAAGAAAGAGATGATCATATAGACATAGGAAGATGATCTTTCTGTTTGCCATGTGAGGATATAGCAAGAAGACTGCTATCTGAAAACCAGGAAGAGGATTCTCACCAGGAACTAAATTGGTTAGTCCCTCGATACTGGACTTTTTCTGCCTCCAGAACGGTGAAAAGTGAAAGTGAAAGTCATTCAGTCATGTCCGACTCTTTGCGACCCCATGGAATAGTCCACGAAATTCTCCAGGCCAGCATACTACCAGGAGTGGGTAGTTGCTCCCTTCTCCAGAGGATCTTCCCAACCCAGGGATCAGACCCAGGTCTTAAGCATTTCAGGTGGGTTTTTCACCAGCTGAGTCACCAGGGAAGCCCAGAACAGTGAGAAGTGAATTTCCATTAAGTCAAAATAAGTAAATAAATAAAAGTGAGAGGATCACATCATAGAACATGACTGCTTAAGGCTGAACCCCAGCAGGGGCTGTGGAAGGTCCAGGAGCCATCAGGAGGGACTCAAGGATGTGACTGTCTCTGTGGTTTCTTTGTTAAGTACACTTGTGCTAAGCTTTGCAGATAGAGCTAAGTTAAGAGAGCCTCTGAGGAAGGGTTGGTTGTGGACACTAGATCAGAATTAAGATGAGATCTTTTGTGTGGCTGTTGCAACCTAGCTGTTTTTAATCAACACACGAACATAAGCAGGATTAGCAGAAAATTGTTCAAAGTGATGAGATTGGGGCTGTGTATTGTAATCTAGAATAGAAACCTGAATATTAGTTGAAGTAAATGGAATCAAATTGTGGAAAGCAGACATAATTCAAAGAAATTGGGAGGGTATGCATTTAAAGGAAAATGAGAAGTAAAACTGTCATACAGTGTTGTGTTATAAACAAGGACATCAGTCAGACAGATCTGACTTCTGGGTCTTGTGTATCTCAAGCTGATTTTGTGACTTTGAGCAAGCTGCTTAGGTTCCTTGAGCCTGGGTTTCTTTGTTGGAAAATGAACTAGTAACATTTAATTTGGGGTTATTATGAAGATTAAGTATGAAATGCCTATAACATATTTGTCACAGAGCTTAGAACATAGATGTTCAATAATGTTCATGAATGTTTGCTATTATAGTGTTATTATCACATTAATTTTAGTGAGTTCCCGGGTGGTACAGTGGATAAGAATCTGCCTGCCAGTGCCAGGGACATGGGTTTGATCCCTGTTCTGGGAAGACTCCATGTGCCACGGAGCAACTAAAGCCCACACGCCATGACTATTGGAGCCCACATGTTCTAGGGCCCAGGAGGCACAGCTACTGAAGCCTGAACACCTAGAGCCTGTGCTCTGCAGCAGGAGGAACCACTGCAACAGTAAACCCATGCACTGCCCCTAGGGAGAAGCCCCCACTTGTTGTACTTAGAGAAAGCCCATGAGCATCAATGAAGACTCAGTGCAACCAAAAAATAAATAAAAATTGTAAAGATACATGGTCTCAAAGAATCTTGGTTTACTGTGCCTGAGAAGTCTAGAAAAGGTCAGCCCGGTGGGCTAAGAGAGAAAGGCAACCTGGTATCCACTAAGAAGCCCCATTTGGGTACAAGAGCTGAAGAAATTTTAGAAACTTTAGTCTTTGAATTCACACGAGGATTTCCCCCTAGACAAAACATACCTCAAGCCACATATGTGCGTAATGGCAGGAGCTCAATTAGTGATTATGAAATCAGAGTGTCACAAAGATCTGAAACTTTTATGAAAAAGAGGCGTGTGATAGCTCCTCTTCATCAGATGAAACAGTCCCTTTGAGCTGTGATTGTATCTCAGCTCCATCTTATGAGTGTACTTTCAGAAAAGTCTCTTCCAATAGATTGGAGCGGTTGAAAGTTTAAGGGAGGAAATATGCCTAAAATATGGCCCTCTAAATAATTTGCCAATGCTCTCCAAGGGCTCAAAGCTAGAATTTCTTATGTTCACAGTCATATCTATTTAGCCTTTTAGGCACCATGGACTGTAAGATATTTGTTGCAACTACTCATCCCTACCAGCGTAGCACAAAAACAGCCATAGGCAATACATAAATGAATGAGCATGGCTGTGCTCCAATAAAACTTTGGTAACTATGTGAGGTGGAAAAAAACTTTATTTATAGACACTGAAATTTGAATTTCATATGATTTACACGTGTCATGAAATCTTCTGATTTTTTTCAATTATTTAAAAATGTAAAGCCATTCTTAGCTCTTAGACCTTACAGAAACAGGTGGGGAGCTGGATTTGGCTGACCCTTGGTCTATGGCCTTAAAAAGAAGAAAAGTCTTGCAAAATGTTTGGCAGCTGCAGAAATTCCCTTAGCCCTTCTTGTGCTTACGCTGCAATTAGAAAGAGTGCCATAAGCTTGGAGGAATGAAGTTCCAAAGCTTACTTCAGCTGTAAACTGTTCTTCTCACTTGTTTAAGGTCTATCTTTTTAGGATCAGGCTAATTTCAAACTGATTCTGTGGTTTGCACAGTAATGAAAACACCAAAGTGACGAAAAATGGGATCAGTTAACTCACTGTTTGTACACCCATACAACATAATAGTATGCAGACAAAAAACGATAATGGTGTTGATGTCAACTGATAAGGGAAACTTGTTCATAATTATGTGGGAATAAGCAAGTTTTTAAGCATGATGTCTAGTTTAATCCCATGGATGTAAATGTAATTCTACGGAAATACATAACAAAAATTACAAGCAAATATGATTGATTAAGCAAACAACATTATAAGAGAATATGATGTTTTGTTTGTGTTTTCTTCTCTCTCTTTTCTTATTTTTTCTATAGTTCATAATGGGGAGTTGTATAACAATTTTAAAAGTGCTTGCCACAGAACCTTAAAAAGGTAAACCACTCTGGCTCTAGATATGAAGTCGTTAACAGCTGATCTTGAAGTAAATTGCACAAGTGGCCAGAGTCCGCTCAAGTTAATGACGTTGACTTAGATCCCTCCAACTCTGCATGTTTCCCCGCACATCACCCTAATTCAAAGGGCAGGGGCAGCCATGCACAGCCAAGTCTCTGCCTTCTCCTTCTTCCTTTTCTGCTTTTCCTCTTCGTTCTCCATTATCTCCCCCTCCCAATCTTCCTCCTCCTCTTTCTTCTAAATCTATGAACATTTTTACCTTACAGACAAAGCTCACTGGGTGCAAAGAGCACTAAGTTTTATTTTAAGCAAATCCAATTCACATGTTAAGTGTATTTACTCAAAAATAGTTCAGAAATATTGTCTCTTTTGCTTTTGTATATTCTTAAACTGGATGTAGATAAAAAGAGGAAAGCAGGAGAGACATGATGATCTGTGGACTGCCTGCTAGGCGCGGGGCACTTCACCCATCTCTCCCCCTTGATACCTCCAACAACCCCATCAGGAGGTTCATAGTCTCTCTTTCAAATGAGGGATGCAGAGCTCAGAGACGTGAAATAATCTGCTCAGTGTTACATAGCTAGTATGGAGAGGGGCAGAATTAAAAGCACAGTTCTGCTGCTGCTAAGCAACTTCAGTCGTGTCCGACTCTGTGTGACCCCATAGACAGCAGCCCACTAGGCTCCCCCGTCCCTGGGATTCTCCAGGCAAGAACACTGGAGTGGGTTGCCATTTCCTTCTCCAATGCAGGAAAGTGAAAATGGAAAGTGAAGTCACTCAGTCGTGTCTGACTCTCAGAGACCCCATGGACTGCAGCCTTCAGGCTCCCCTGTCCATGGGATTTTCCAGGCAAGAGTACTGAAGTGAGGTGCCATTGCCTTCTCCGAAGCACAATTCTACCTGGCTTCAAAGACCATATGCTTTCAATTACACAGTGGTTATTAACTTAGTTTTACAGATGTAAACAGGGATGTATTCTGAAATAGCTCACTTACTTTGCTTTTAGGACAAAGTTAAGACAAAAAATTTAGTCAATGACTTCAAGTTTCAGAAAAAAAAATAATAATAATATTGATTAAAAATGTAACAACCAGATCTATCAGACACTAGTTTTTATAGAATTAGAGCATGGATCCCTGCAACAAAGCAGTCTGAAAACTGTTCAATACTCAGATTTTTTAAGGACAAGAGAGACCTTGGTGATTCTGTAGTCCAATTGCCTCATTTTCTCGATGAGAACACTGAGGTTCTAAGAGAGGAATTGGCTTGTCTAATGACCTAGCAATTGGTGGGAGGGCTAGGATGAACCCCCAGGTCTCCCATCTCCTCCTTGCTTCTACTTGGTTTTAGGGTTCTATGTTTCTCAGTTCAGCAAATTAGTCAGCTAAGCTCTGTGAGACATGTCTGCGATGTTTTGAAAGTTTGACTTGGGGAAAGAAAGAAAGATGAGTGAGGAAAGTGTCCTGCTCTCAAAGAGCAATCAGTCCACTGCAGGAATATCCCTGGGAAACAAACACAGCATGTTCAGTGTTACCATAGAAGGAGGTGTAGCTTGATGAAGACCGCAGTTGCAGGGGGTGAATTTCATTTTTGTTTCTCTGGATGTGTTCTTTTTTGTATTTATGTATTTTATTTGCCTGCACCAGGTCCCAGCTGCAGCATACGGGGTCTTTTGTAGCATGTGGGATCTAATTTCCTGACCAGGGATCGAACCTGTATCCCCTGCATGGCAAGGCAGATTCTTCACCACCACATCACCAGGGAAGTCCCTCTAGACGTTCTTTTAAATTTTGAATTAAATTCTATTTTGAGTAACGTACACCAAATTTTAAGAATGTCCCTAAGCTTAACTCCTTGAGATATAAAAGTTGACTTGATAGCTGATCGGCTCCTTAGCCCTTTTATTCATATCCATGTAACCTGAAGAAACAACTTGAGTTCAAGAAAAAGAAGCTGACGGTTTACCGCGGATTGTTTTTCCCCAAGCAAAATGCAAGTGTTTGAAAAACCTCGCTGCCTGGCCAACTTCTGGGAAACAAGGAGTGTGTCATCTCTTGGGCCCTTGCCAGAAGTCTTTGCTACATAACCTCTCAGCTCTTAATAAACCTTCTCAAGACAGAGACTTGTGGTGCTACCCTCTTGCCAGCATCTGCAGGTCTTCACAAAGAAAGACAGCGTTTAGCCAAGGAACTGGTCTCTGTTGATCCAGTTTTGTTTTTTTCTTCTCTGGATTTCAGGTTCTCTCCCCATAAAAGGCATGTATAGGATTATCTCATGGACAGCAAATACAGGTCATTTATTTCAGTTCACAACTTACTGATTGCTTGAAATTGGCCATGGTGGGAAATGTTTACATCATATAATTTGGTAAATGCTACAACTCTGGATACCAGCCCTAGCTCCAATTCCCAGAACTAGTTATTAGACCTCATACCACTGCCTTTGTGACACCTTTGTTATTGTTCAACCTTCACGGCAGACATTGCTAATTGACCACAGAATTCTGGTCCAGTTGAACCTAGATATGACTTAACAGTCTTCCTTCCTTTGTTTCATCACTCTTTCCTCCCTTGCTCCCTCCCTTTCTTCTCCCTTCTCTCCTTACTTTCAATCTGTTATGCAGCAAATAATCTGTGATAAAATCCCACAGGCCATAAAGACAATTTTTCTCTCTCTCTCTCATTAGCTATGTTAGTCGCTCAGTCGTGTCTGACTTTTCTGTGACCCCATGAAACTAATGTAGCCTTCCAGGCTCCTCTGTCCATGGAATCTTCCAGGCAAGAATACTGGAGGAGGTTGCCATTCCCTTCTCCAGGGGATCTTCCTGACCCAGGAATGGAACCTGGGTCTCCTGCATTGCAGGCAGACTCTTTACTGTCTGAGCTACTAAGGATATAGAGAGTTGCAAAAAACCATTAGTTAAACTAAGGACTAAAAATCACTGATTCACTAGAAAACAGCCCTGATAATCCTGGGTTTGGAGTATGGAATATTGATCCGGTTTAATTTTTCCTAATGTGCCTACTGGTAGTCTATATACATCTCCATCTTGCCGACTTTTGATGCACTACTAAACACAACATAAACATAGGAACGCGATATAAAGGGCATAGGAATTGGAGATTGCACCATTAACCTCTATGTGTTCTTCAGTTCAGTCGCTCATGTCTGACTCTGCGACTCCATGGACTGCAGCACGCCAGGCTTTCCTGTCCATCACCAGCTCCCGGTGATGTATTCTTACCTGTCCCTTAATTTCAGATAATCTTATTCCGAAACCATTGAGAATGCTGTGGCGCTTATGTCTGTTGCTCTCCCCGCCATGTCTCAGTGATAGAGAAAAAAATGGATGGATGTTAGTGCAAGTCACTAAGATAAAACAATACACACACACACACACACTCACACACATACACTCACACACATACACACATGCCTTATGGTATGAAGAAGTTTGGCCAGTGGGAGACAGGTAACTTTTAGACATGCTCAAGGAATATGCCAGCAGAATCTCTATGTGAAAGTGTCTGTAAGGCAGTTGGATCTGTGTTTCTGAAGTTGAGGAATGAAACCTGTGTTGGTAACTTAAATTTTGGAGTCATCTGGTTATTATATATGATAATTAAAGTCACAGGGTTATATGAAATGGTCCAGGGAGATAGTATAAAGTGATCGTGGAAAAGACCCAGGACAGAATATCAACATTTAAGAACAGGCAGAAAAAGACTAAATTCAGGATGTCCAGGAGCTTCCTAGAAAAGAGTGCCCTACATTCTTCTGGGCAATATACTTTGATGAAGGAACACAATTACTCCTCAACCAGGATGAGCTGCAGAAGCACCAGATGTGGCACTCCTGGGGAATAATAGTCACCAGATGTTCTGTGCCCGCTTCCAGCTAATTGCTCGCAAACTGTCTTTCCAACACAGAACTCCCCTGGACTTTTTTCTAGTGTTTCTTTGACACCCATGAGCACTTCATCCTTCCTTGCAAAGCTGACTCTCGAAAAAAATGTTTAAAAGGTAGAATACCAGGGATCAGAGACCGACTAAGTGGAGGAGTAAAGAAGAGGAAGGTTGAAAGATTGCAGCATCTTTTAAAAATATATTTTAAGGGTAGAAAGGCAGGATGTATTTTTTTTTAATACCAGGTATTTCCTGCTATTAAACTATGGACCCGAGCTTTTGAGAGCTGGGATGTGTTATTTATTTCCGTGCCCCAGTGATTTGAGTAGTGTCTAACACAGATAAGAGCTATGAACAAATGCTTGTAGCATTGATTTGAATGCACTTTTAAATGGGGCCAGTATCACCTTCCCATGAGGGTTCACAACAAATATCCTCAAGGGGCCCAAGTTACTTTTGCTTAGGCAATAATTTCATCAGTCAAACGAGGGAATTGGGTCACATTCTGGGACAAGCAGTGTAAAACGTTTCTCAGTTGCACCAGACTACTTATTATGCCTTTCCACAAGAGAGACTTTCTCACCAGCATCATTGCTTTCAGTTCTGATCAACATATGTGTGTATACATATGCACACACAGACACATATGTATGTATGTATATAACACAAAATAGGAGATCAGCCCTGGGTGTTCTTTGGAGGGAATGATGCTACAGCTGAAACTCCAGTACTTTGGTCACCTCATGTGAAGAGTTGACTCATTGGAAAAGACTCTGATGCTGGGAGGGATCGAGGACAGGAGGAAAAGGGGACGACCGAGGATGAGATGGCTGGATGGCATCACCGACTCGATGGACGTGAGTTTGAGTGAACTCCGGGAGTTGGTGATGGACAGGGAGGCCTGGCATGCTGTGATTCATGGGGTCACAAAGAGTTGGACACGACTGAGCGACTGAACTGAACTGAATACAAAATAAAATAAAAACTTTGGTTTAGAACAACTCAATTATTATCCATTCATGATAAATTTCATATTTAAAAGAGGCATCAGGGGAAGGGACAGGAGGGTCAGGGTTTAATGGGTACAAAGTTTTAGTTTTACAGAACAAGAGCTCTGAAGGTGGATGGTGGTGATGGTCACACAGCAGTGTGAATGTTCTAATGCCACTAACCGGTACACTAAGTAGACGGTTGAGATAGTAAATTTTATGTTATATATGTTTTACCACAATTAAAAATAATCGTTTAAAATCATAGCTCAACTATTTTTTTTTTAAAGGAAGCATTGTTTCTTCTTCAGGGGNATATTGATCCGGTTTAATTTTTCCTAATGTGCCTACTGGTAGTCTATATACATCTCCATCTTGCCGACTTTTGATGCACTACTAAACACAACATAAACATAGGAACGCGATATAAAGGGCATAGGAATTGGAGATTGCACCATTAACCTCTATGTGTTCTTCAGTTCAGTCGCTCATGTCTGACTCTGCGACTCCATGGACTGCAGCACGCCAGGCTTTCCTGTCCATCACCAGCTCCCGGTGATGTATTCTTACCTGTCCCTTAATTTCAGATAATCTTATTCCGAAACCATTGAGAATGCTGTGGCGCTTATGTCTGTTGCTCTCCCCGCCATGTCTCAGTGATAGAGAAAAAAATGGATGGATGTTAGTGCAAGTCACTAAGATAAAACAATACACACACACACACACACTCACACACATACACTCACACACATACACACATGCCTTATGGTATGAAGAAGTTTGGCCAGTGGGAGACAGGTAACTTTTAGACATGCTCAAGGAATATGCCAGCAGAATCTCTATGTGAAAGTGTCTGTAAGGCAGTTGGATCTGTGTTTCTGAAGTTGAGGAATGAAACCTGTGTTGGTAACTTAAATTTTGGAGTCATCTGGTTATTATATATGATAATTAAAGTCACAGGGTTATATGAAATGGTCCAGGGAGATAGTATAAAGTGATCGTGGAAAAGACCCAGGACAGAATATCAACATTTAAGAACAGGCAGAAAAAGACTAAATTCAGGATGTCCAGGAGCTTCCTAGAAAAGAGTGCCCTACATTCTTCTGGGCAATATACTTTGATGAAGGAACACAATTACTCCTCAACCAGGATGAGCTGCAGAAGCACCAGATGTGGCACTCCTGGGGAATAATAGTCACCAGATGTTCTGTGCCCGCTTCCAGCTAATTGCTCGCAAACTGTCTTTCCAACACAGAACTCCCCTGGACTTTTTTCTAGTGTTTCTTTGACACCCATGAGCACTTCATCCTTCCTTGCAAAGCTGACTCTCGAAAAAAATGTTTAAAAGGTAGAATACCAGGGATCAGAGACCGACTAAGTGGAGGAGTAAAGAAGAGGAAGGTTGAAAGATTGCAGCATCTTTTAAAAATATATTTTAAGGGTAGAAAGGCAGGATGTATTTTTTTTTTAATACCAGGTATTTCCTGCTATTAAACTATGGACCCGAGCTTTTGAGAGCTGGGATGTGTTATTTATTTCCGTGCCCCAGTGATTTGAGTAGTGTCTAACACAGATAAGAGCTATGAACAAATGCTTGTAGCATTGATTTGAATGCACTTTTAAATGGGGCCAGTATCACCTTCCCATGAGGGTTCACAACAAATATCCTCAAGGGGCCCAAGTTACTTTTGCTTAGGCAATAATTTCATCAGTCAAACGAGGGAATTGGGTCACATTCTGGGACAAGCAGTGTAAAACGTTTCTCAGTTGCACCAGACTACTTATTATGCCTTTCCACAAGAGAGACTTTCTCACCAGCATCATTGCTTTCAGTTCTGATCAACATATGTGTGTATACATATGCACACACAGACACATATGTATGTATGTATATAACACAAAATAGGAGATCAGCCCTGGGTGTTCTTTGGAAGGAATGATGCTACAGCTGAAACTCCAGTACTTTGGTCACCTCATGTGAAGAGTTGACTCATTGGAAAAGACTCTGATGCTGGGAGGGATCGAGGACAGGAGGAAAAGGGGACGACCGAGGATGAGATGGCTGGATGGCATCACCGACTCGATGGACGTGAGTTTGAGTGAACTCCGGGAGTTGGTGATGGACAGGGAGGCCTGGCATGCTGTGATTCATGGGGTCACAAAGAGTTGGACACGACTGAGCGACTGAACTGAACTGAATACAAAATAAAATAAAAACTTTGGTTTAGAACAACTCAATTATTATCCATTCATGATAAATTTCATATTTAAAAGAGGCATCAGGGGAAGGGACAGGAGGGTCAGGGTTTAATGGGTACAAAGTTTTAGTTTTACAGAACAAGAGCTCTGAAGGTGGATGGTGGTGATGGTCACACAGCAGTGTGAATGTTCTAATGCCACTGACCGGTACACTAAGTAGACGGTTGAGATAGTAAATTTTATGTTATATATGTTTTACCACAATTAAAAATAATCGTTTAAAATCATAGCTCAACTATTTTTTTTTTTAAGGAAGCATTGTTTCTTCTTCAGGGGTTTTGGGGCTACAGTTGTCTCTGCTGGAGAGAGGAGGGAAAGAAGTTTAATCTCTGCAGTGTGTGGATGGTGATGTTATGTAATTCTCTAGTAAGCTGTACACAGAGGGTTTTGGATGCTGTTGTGGGTTGAAGAGTGTCCTCCCCTTGCCCCCAAAGAGATATTCAAGTCCTAACCCCTAGTACCTGTGAACGTGAACTTAGTTGGAAATAGGGTCACTGCAGAGGTAATCAAGTTAAGATGATTAGTTTTAATCCAATATGACCGGTGTCCTTATAACAAAGAAGAGACACTGAGACAGGAGGTATGTAGGGAGCATGCCCTGTGAAGAGGGACGGGTGGCGCCATGCATCTATGAGACGAGGAATGCTAAGGATGGCTGGCAGCCACCAAAAACTAGGCAAGGCAAGGAAGGATCCCCTACAGCCTTCATACAAAGCATGTAGACAGCTTGATTTTGGACTTTCAGCCTTCTGAACTATAAAAGAGTACATTACTATTTTTTAAAGCCACCTAACTTGTGTTAACAAAGTAATGTCTCTGCTTTTGAATATGCTATCTAGGTTGGTCATAACTTTCCTTCCAAGGAGTAAGCGTATTTTAATTTCTTGGCTGCAATCACCATGCACAGTGATTTTGGAGCCCAGAAAAATAAAGTCAGCCACTGTTTACACTATTTCCCCATCTATTTCCCATGAAGTGATGGGACCAGATGCCATGATCTTAGTTTTCTGAATGTTGAGCTTTAAGCCACTTTCATCAAGAGGCTCTTTAGTTCTTCTTCACTTTCTGCCATAAGGGTGGTGTCATCTGCATATCTGAGGTTATTGATATTTCTCCCGGCAGTCTTGATTCCAGCTTGTGGTTCATCCAGTCCAGTCCAGCATTTCTCATGATGTACTCTGCCTATAAGTTAAATAAGTAAGCAGGGTGACAATATACAGCCTTGATGTACTCCTTTTCCTATTTGGAACCAGTCTGTCGCCCCATATCCAGTTCTAACTGTTACTTCCTGATCTGCATATAGGGTTCTCAAGAGCAGGTCAGGTGGTCTGGCATGCCCATCTCTTGAAGAATTCGCCATAATTTATCGTGATCCAGACAGTCAAAGGCTTTGGCATAGTCAATAAAGCAGAAATAGGTATTTTTCTGGAACTCTCTTGCTTTTCCATGATCCATTGGATATTGGCAATTTGATCTCTGGTTCCTCTGCCTTTTCTAAAACCAGTTTGAACATCTAGAATTTTACGGTTCAGGTATTGCTGAAGCCTGGCTTGGAGAATTTTAAGTATCACTTTACTAGCGTGTCAGATGACTGCAATTGTGCGGTAGTTTGAGCATTCTCTGGCATTGCCTTTCTTTGGGATTGGAATGAAAACTTACCTTTTCCTGTGGCCACTCTTGTGGCCACTGCTGAGTTTTCCAAATTTTCTGGCATATTGAGTGCAGCACTTTCACAGCATCATCTTTCAGGATTTGAAATAGCTCAGCTGGAATTCCATCACCTCCACTAGCCTTGTTCATAATGATGCTTTCTAAGGCCCACTTGACAACAGCCACAGGAAACTAGTACAGGTGCCAAGAAGGAGATTCCCCTTCACCCTTCCTGACTACCAAATGAATTTGCTAAGGAGGATGGGCTGATGAAGCCAGTCTTTACTGAGTGTTCCTGGGATGCACTAGTCTCATTAAGGGGTGGGGAAGAGAGGGAGGGGTCTTACCACTCTGACTCACAGTCCTTCTTTAATAGGTGACAGGAGACAGAATTAAGGGCTAGATGGTTGGACAGCATCACCGATTCAATGGACATGAACTTGGGCAAACTATCTGGGAGATAGTGAGAGACAGGGAGGCCTGGCATGCTGCAGTCCATGGGATCCCAAAGAGTCAGACACGACCTAGGAACTGAACCACAACAAACCCACAGAATGTACAACACCAAGAGTGAGCCCTAATGTAAACTATGCATTCTGGGTAATAATGATTCATCAGTGTAGATTCATCAGATCTGCCATTCTGGTGGGGGATGTTGATCGTGGGGAAAGGCATGATGTTGGGGGCAGAAGGTAAATGAGAAATCTATGCACCTTCTGTTCAGTTTTGCTCTGAACCTAAAACTGCTCTAAAAAATAAACTCTCTTTCTGCAAGAGCAGCCTGTACCTTTATCCTGCTTGATTTTCTTTCATACCTTTCATCACTGAATGAATGGCTATTTTTATTCTTATCGTTACCGTTATCTGGTTTATCTCCCCCCCCCCATTAGGATTTAGGGGAGAGACTTTGTCTTCTTTACTTTTCCAGCACTTTGAAAGTGTCTGGTGTTTAGTTCATGCTCCATAAATATTTGTTGACCAAACAATATGAAGGCGATAAATATGCAGGATGCCAAATGAATGATCTTTGGTAGAATTCAGTAATGTGATTACCCATATGGCCACAGCCAAATCACTTCACATTTCTGGTACCCATTTTCTATGTGTCCAAGATTGTTGTTTTTGTTCGTTTGTTTGTTATTAAGTCACTAAGTCGTGTCCGACTCTTTGTGACCCCGTGGACTATAGCCTGCCAAACTTCTCTGTCCATGGGATTTTCCAGGCAAGAATACTGGAGTGGTTGCCATTTCCTTCTTCAAGGGATCTTCCTGATCCAGGGATCAAACCCACGTCTCGTGCATTGGCAGGAGGATTCTTTACCGCTGAGCCACCAGGGAAGTCCAAGATAGCGCTCTTTCTAAGTCAGCAATGAACAACCCTCAGCCTGAAGAATGCACATGGCTTACCTCATTACACACAGAATCTAATTTATGTGTTAATTTATGATAAATAATATCATCTTTGATCTAATTTAAGCAGGAAGTTAAAAACTAGGAAGCTGTTTCCTTGCTGCAATTTCTCCAATATGCAAAAAATTAACATTTTAGTGACTGAAAAGCAGTGCCAAATTTTTCATTAGCATTTTTCTATTTAATAAGTAGATAAATTATTAGAATATACATTTCTCCATATAAATCGATAAAGCTTTTTTTTTTCATTTTGACTTACAGAAAACTTACATGTACTTTTGTTTCCCCTCGAGTGGCCCAGATGCAAAAATAAAAGGGTTGCTGATACTGAGTAGATGATCTCTCTTTTAGAGAGAAATGACTAAGGTTCATCAAAGTCAACTTGTAGGTGGTAGGTACACAATTAATCTCAATGTGTCTGTAGTAATTCTTTCTATAGCTAGAAATCAGGGCCTCATTCATAAGTTAATCTCCCAAATATTTGTGCCTACTACATGTTGTTAACTTTCAGTTCAGTTCAGTTCAGCTCAGTCACTCAGTTGTGTCTGACTCTTTGCAACCCCATGAACTGCAGCACGCCAGGCCTCCCTGTCCATCACCAACTCCCGGAGTTCACTCAAACTCACGTCCATCGAGTCGGTGATGCCATCCAGCCATCTCATCCTCTGTCGTCCCCTTCTCCTCCTGCCCCTAATCCCTCCCAGCATCAAGGTCTTTTCCAATGAGTCAACTGTTCGCATGAGGTGGCCAAAGTATAGAGTTTGAGCTTCAGCATCAGTTCCCCAGTGAATACCCAGGACTGATCTCCTTTAGGATGGACTTTAAAGCAGTGTGAAACATTAGTAATTTTTTTTTTTCAAAAGGGAAAATGGTAAAATGAATCACCAGCTTCTCTGACATTCACTGATTATTATTTAGGGTGATAGGAAGAGGGATAATGGAGGCTGTTGGCAGGGATATGCTTCTTTGTTCTAATTCCATTTTTGAAGACTCTCTCTTGCTCTGTGAACTTAATGGATTCTGAACTTCATGTGTAATTAAATCTCCAAAGAATTGGAGACAATTTTCTAGTTGCCACTTTAGAAAATATAATTGATTTAACCACACATTTCCAATTGCTCTCCCTGCTTCCACACTTTTCCTCTTCCAACTCATAATAAACACCACCACCACGATATTCTACCCAAAGCTGAGCTCTGATTGTGTTGCTCTCCTGCTCAGAAACCTATGATGTCTCCCCAGTACCTGGAAAAGCCAACCTGAAGATCCAGCACAGCGTTTAATGACTCCTGTCAGCACAGAATAAATGGCCTCTGCAGACTTTAACAGGTCCCAGGCTTTCCTCCCCATCACCCCTGGGCTGAATGGATCTCTCTGTACCCACCCCTTGCCCCAGAAATTCACTGCAGAGCCCCTCTTTTCTGGACCCACACAGGGGTATTTTCTTTGTCTCAGATTGATGTTGCATCTTTCTTCCTTTTAATAGATTTTTGAGTGAACAGCAAATTTGTATCTTATTCCCCTTTTGAGCTATACACTTCCTAAGTCTCATTCATCCAACTCCAAAAATGTATTCTTTCCACAACTCCCATCTGCTTCTTTCCTTTGAAGGAACAGCCAAACCACTTGATGATAATGCGTCTGTCTTCTTGAAATGGGAGGCATTCAATCAGTGCAGTTACAGCTTTTTAACATTGTTTGCTGTTCTTCAGTCACCAAGTCATGTCCAACTCTTTGCAACCCCATGGACTGCAACACGCCAGGGTTGCCTGTCCTTCCTTATCTCCCGGAGTTTGCTCAAACTCATGTCCATTGAGTCCATGATGCCATCCAANGGAGGCATTCAATCAGTGCAGTTACAGCTTTTTAACATTGTTTGCTGTTCTTCAGTCACCAAGTCATGTCCAACTCTGCAACCCCATGGACTGCAACACGCCAGGGTTGCCTGTCCTTCCTTATCTCCCGGAGTTTGCTCAAACTCATGTCCATTGAGTCGATGATGCCATCCAACCATCTCATCCTTTGTTGCCCTCTTCTCCTGCCTTCAATCTTTTCCAGCATTTGGGTCTTTTCCAAGGACTTGGCTCTTCGCATCAGGTGGCCAAAGTATTGGAGCTTCAGCTTCAGCATCAGTCCTTCCAATGAATATTCACAGTTGATTTCTTTTAGGATGGACTGGTTTCATCTCCTTGCTGTCTAAGGGACTCTCAACAGTCTTCTTCAGCCCCACAATTTGGAAGCATCGATTCTTTGGTGTTCAGCCTTCTTTATGGTCCAACACAAATTTATAATTTTATTTATATTTTACTTCTAACACTTTCTCTGTGAGATAGAGCTTTCTCTTGAGTTACACAGGGAGGAATTTTGTGCCAGTTCCCTGCCATTCACCTCTGGAAAGCAGCACATCATTCATGATTTTTCACTCATTTGCAAGCCTGTGGATTTGGGGGTTGATGTCACTACTTGTGTTGAGAATATAACCAGGACACCAGGTCTTCTTTGTCATCTGCCGTGCGCCCCACTGTGGGATTAACTTGTACAGTAGCATTTGTGAATAATGTGGACTGGAGATTGTGTAAGGAACAGAGAGGGATTGCACCCCACATTAAAGAACCTTGGGCTTGGAATCCCAAGTTCACATATCCTTCTTCCTCGGTTCCTTGTCAATTGCCCAACCACAAGGAGTCCTACTTTTCTCTCCTATGGTACCAACAGACTGGTCACCATCCTTTCCCTTTCCCCGTAGGTCAGCTCTGCACCACATGCTATTTCCAAGTGACACGCTGGAGCTCAGTGAAAGAACAGGCTGGCCAGTTCACAGACCCACCAGCTTACAAGGCAAGTCAGGAGCCCCCTTCTACACTTGAGCATGACTCCTGTTCTCTCTTGCTTACGTAGCGTTCACCACACATCCCCATGAAGTATGGGAATGCTCTATGGAGGAGAATTTCTGTTTTCTACTCATCATTGGGGTGATATGTGACTAAAGATGATGCACTTCATATGTTCTGGATGAAAACACAGTGTTGTGTAGTGGGGAGTAGGAAGAAGCACCCCCAAAGCCACTGGTTGGGCTTTGGTGTACTCTTCTCTGCTCAAGGTTGACTGTTTGAGTCAGACCTTCTGGCTCATTCATCAGTAGCTAACACAAAGAAAGACTTCAAGGACTGGTTTTCTGTAAATATAACTTTTGAAACCCAAATAGTTCTTCTTATTAAGCCTGAGATAAAAGGAGAACTTCATTAGCTTTAGGACTAGAACTGTAAGTAGAAAAGGTGCTCACGAACAAACTCGTTATCCTTCCTGACGGATTAGCTTACACATCATGGACCTCTTCATGACGATGGGAAAATATAATGCATTTGAGGAAAACTATTAGCATACCGCCATTAAGGGGATTTGCCTGATGTAACTGTAACATGCCTCCGTCTACATTTATATATGAGAAAACTTATTTTCTAACAATTTCATTCCCTCTCTCCACCTCTTTTATTATGAATCATTTTGAAGCCCTTTGCTTCGATATTTTTTCTAAGATTTTTCTCACCAGCACACATTCAACATTTTTTCTTGAAGGATCCCTTAGAATAAACTAATACTGCTATATTAAGACTCTTAAATCCTTTAATAATTCTTTGGATAATTCCTAAATTACTCTAAGAACTGTATCCTTGGAAATAAATCCTAAGAACAAAATGAATATGGTTTTGTTGGAAGGACCAGCGCAAGAAAATAGGCATCTTAAAATGCACTGGAAAAGTGGAAAAGCTTTTTAGACAGTCATTAGCTATCCTCATGGAGGAATATATTAAAATGTCTAAAAGAAATAGAAATGTTAAATGCTCTAATTTCACATCGAGTACGTAATTTCTTTTTTGTTTTGTTTTATATCCAACCAGTTGGAACCTACAAAATAACACAGCACAGATTTCTTTTTGTTGGTCCTATAATACTTCCCCTGGAACAGCTGTGCGTGTGATTCTGGGACTGTCACAGCCAAATTGATATCGTCCGTTGGGACCACGAGGAACAATTGACCTTCCCCGTGGGGTGGCTCTAAAAGCCGAGTCTAAAAGCCCGGTGGATGAATGGCAGCTGCTCTCTGGAGTGCGCCCCTCCTCCTCGCCCCGCTTTGTGGGTGAGGTGGACAGGCTGCCCGCTTACACCAAAACACTTTACCCTGAATGGTCAACTGCTACTTGTGTGCAACTGCTGTGGAGCCCTGTAAAACCGAAGATGAGAAACCACGATGATTTTTTTTTTCAATTGGCAGAAACCATGCTCTTACTTTTTTTAAAAATCCCCTAAGGGCCCTATTTTTGTTTATGTTTTAATTGTCCTAGTTTGTTTTAGTCCTTTTTAGGCTTTCATGTCATTAAATGAATGAGGCATGGATATTTTGTTTGCAAACCGAGTAACACATACTGTATTTTTATGTTCTGAATCCTACATGGTATAACTTCAGATCCATAACACATGTGGAAAATAAATATTCCGTTAATTCCATCATTCCCTAAATATCCATTTTCTTTTCTCCCTCTGAGCTTCTCTCCCACCTCCTCCCTTTGTTTCTCTTCTTCATGGGTTTCAAAACTTCTGGAAAAGTGAACCAATTGAGTGTACTGTATGGGGGGAAGTGGAGGCCTTAGAGGCAGTGACTGAAATGCCTATTTGGCTACCATAAGATTTTTGGAAATTACTCCACCTCTCTGAAACTCACCTACTTATTTATAAAACGGGACTAGAAAAGCTCTAGGGTATCCAGGAACATTAGATGAGAGAATGTGAAATATAGTTCTAGCAGGGGCTGTATCCAGAAGAGGGGGCCTAAGAGTCAGTAGCCTGGGGTCGACTCTCCAAGTGGGCCACTTACTATGTGCAAATTCCTTCAGTTCTTTGTGATTTACTTTTATTATGTATAAAAACATTTATTATGTATAAAAACAACAACAGTATNCAGGAACATTAGATGAGAGAATGTGAAATATAGTTCTAGCAGGGGCTGTATCCAGAAGAAGGGGCCTAAGAGTCAGTAGCCTGGGGTCGACTCTCCAAGTGGGCCGCTTACTATGTGCAAATTCCTTCAGTTCTTTGTGATTCACTTTTATTATGTATAAATTAAAAACAAGAACAGTACGGCTTGTTTCATTGCTGGCAGGCTTAAATTACTTCATCCCTCTTTCAAAGTGCTTAGACAGTATCTGCTGTATGGTCAATCCTTGACCAATGTTTGCCATTATTTTAAGTCAGCAGAACTTCCTGCTCTCTGCCTATACTCTTTTGTTAATAATGTATCCAAGGTGAGTCCACCCCTCTGCCTTGAGCTCAAGGGCACTTGAGTGAACCTGTTCAACTGCAAAACTTAGCTTCTTTCCCACACCAAGAAGCTCTGGGAGTTTATGAGCGTGTGGTGGTATAGTTGGAAGATACCCTCAAGGATTGACTAGATTTTTGTGATGCAAGGTCTAGACTCATAGATTGGATGTTGATGGCCCTCATTCTATGGGAAGGCAAAGTTACAAAGCTCAGTGATGACCCCACTCACACAATGGGCTCTCTGCCCTGGCCAGTCGGTGGGTTGTGATCAATGTCTTAGCCTAGCAGAGCTCTTGCTTGTGACCCTCATTCAGGTTATGATCCCAAGCTAAGGCACCAAGAGCCCCCAGAAGGGGAACTAGTGCCCTGCAGAGCTAAGGGTTACGCAGAAAGCACAAAAGAGCTGACCCCTGGAGGACCACTCCCGAACCCTTGAATGTGTTCAAAGTACATGCAATGAGTGGCAAGTCTGTGAAATAGATTGTCCAGAGAGCTGGTTAGGACGGCTGCCTGCCCCCAGATCGCCCAACACAACTGAGTCTGCCAAGCAGAACCCAGGAATCAGCAAGAGGAACTTAGGATATCTGCCACTTAGCTCATTTAGGGCACAGGAAGGGCCCTACACAGTCTCCACTCTGAAGTTTAACTTGACTTCTGCTGGGTTCAGGCCTTCTTACAGTAAATCAGTCTCAGAACTTCCCCTTCACTGGCAAGTTCGGGTGGAAGAGCCACAAATAATGATCTCTATCCTACAACCTGGGTCACTTTGGATGTAAACTAAGCTTGGCACAGTGGGCAGAGAAATTGTCAACACTGATGTATTTCCTGAGTGTTGGCTCCTTGCTGCCACGGCCAGTAAATGTGCAAGCTGGAGTTTCTTGGCTCATCTTGGAACAGGTGGACCAACCCAGTCCTCTCTTCGAACTGTGGTACAAGTGACACTACACATATGCCCAATATGCTACTGGAGATCAGTAGGGAAATAACTCCAGAAAGAATGAAGGGATGGAGCCAAAGCANATACTTACGGACACACAGGGTGGAACTGACTCCTCTAAAGGCAGCATCCACTGTGTGTCCCACCGCACTTCAAAACAGCAGACAAGAATTTTTTTTTCCCCCCCAGGGAAGCTATTCTAATCCCCAAAGTCAGAGAAAGTTGTAGGTCAGAGAAGGACTAGGTTAGTAACCACTGAAAATGGTACCACGGGAAAAAATAAAAAAGACTCTTAGAAGACCAAGTCGTAGCTCATAAAGGTTTGTTGTTTTTCAGTTGCTCAGTTGTGTCCAACTCTTTGCAGCCCCAGGACTGCAGCATGCCAAGCTTTCCTGTCTTTCTCAGAGTTTGCTCAAATTCATGTCCATTGAGTCGGTGATGCCTTCTGACCATCTCATCCTCTATCATCCCCTTCTGGTGACCTCAGTCTTTCCTAGCATCAGGGTCTTTTTCAATGAGTCAGCTCTTCAGGTAGCCAAAGTATTAGAGCTTCAGCTTCAGCACCAGTCCTTCCAATGGATATTCAGGGTTGATTCGCTTTAGGATTGACTGGTTTGATCTCCTTGCTGTCCAAAGGACTCTCAAGAGTCTTCTCCAGCACCACAGCTTGAAAACATCAATTCTTTCACGCTCAGCCTTCCTCATGGTCCAACTCTAATTCCTCTTTAAATCAACACCCAAAAGAAGAGGGCGTAAGCCTCATTTTTCACAGGTCTTGCACCAGCTGCCTGAGGTTCACAATTTGGTCATCCTTCAGCCAGAAGTTTTATTTCTGACATCTTGAGATCTGCAGTGAAGGGGCTGGGACTTCCTTCTGCTGTCCACGTTCAGTGTACCCCAAAGAGGCAGAGAAATATGACAAAAAGGAAAAGGGATAAACGATTAGCTATAACTCTTTGAATAGCTAGATAAATATTGACTAAGAGTGCCTGTAAAAAAGAAGCATTCAGATCTGCCTGGAAAAATTAGCTTTCCTCCTCGCCTCCCTCCCGCTACTGTTGAGCAACTCTGCTGTGAGAATCTGGCTCCGTTATTTCTCTCAGTGGGAGCTGCCATTTGAATGACTCAGCACAGCACTTTTTCAGCAGGAGACTCTCCTCAGGTGGCTGATCAGCCTGGGAGAATGGAGGTCTCATTTAAACGAAGTCAGAAATTTCCCAACTTGTTTTAAAGTGAAATAGATTTGTAAAAATAACAATAATCACTATTTGACAGTGCTGTTACAGCTCCCAGATTGAAATTTAACCTTTAAAGTGGAATCCATCGTTTTCTTTTCCCAATGAAATGAATTTTCTACTTCTCTGTCAGGCATTTCCTACCTGAGCTGAGAGACGCGCCAGCTCAGATAAGCCTAATGTGAGTGAAACAACAGGGGGATCATTTGTTCCGTTGAGTTTGGGTCTTTCTTAGTCATTATTGCTCACGTATTAGCCATTTATTTCCAATTTTATAAACATTTTTAAAACGTATTTATTTATTTGGCTGGGCCAGGTCTTAGTTATGTTGTGTGGGATCTACTTTCCTGACCAGGGATCCAACCCAGGCCTCCTGTGTTGGGAGCTCCAAGTCTTAACCACTGGACCACCAGGGAAGTCCCCATATGTCCATTTTAAAAAGTAATTTTGTCTTCTTCCTACTCCATGCCTTAAAATATATATATGTGACACAAATCTCCTCCCTTGCCTGAGATGGTTGATCTTTTTCTGTGTAATTTACATCATTTTAAACCCCACTGCCCCTATAGGGTTCATTCCATTTTTTAATAAATGTGGGTGTGATTTACATACTGTGAAATGCACTGATCATAAGAGGGGTTCTCTTCCGTCCTCCCCAAAGCCACGGTCCCTCGGATCAGCTGCCCTGTCCCATTTTCTCAAAGCCCCACCCAGGTCAGCCCTGGCCCCCCTGCCCTGGGCATCTGTCTAGAAGACTCCCTTCCACCCTCCAGGCTTCCCTGCTGCACACCCTCCGCCACTTCACCTGGGCTGGGATCGGGTTGCACCAGCCCTCTGTGCCCGGCAGGGCCCTCTCACAGCCTGCACCTCGGGCCCAGCCGTGGGGGTCGCCCCTCCTGCCCCCCACTCACCTGTCCAGAAAACCACCTTGCTCTCTTCCCTTCTGCACCTCCTCCTTCCTCAGGGCAATCCTGGCTCTCTTTTCCCGCCCCCGGTGGTGGTGCTGAACCAGCCTCCAGGCCGCTTCCCCTCACTCACGGAGGATCTTTGTGTCTGGTTCACAGACCTCTTCTCCTCCGACGTGTCTCTTGTCTTCCTCAAAGACAGAAATAGGCCAAAAGGAGCTAAGTAAATTCCTGGCTTGATCTCGAAGCTGGTCCCACTGTCCGAGTGATGGGCCTTCCCGACGGCCATCTCTGCCCACAGCTGTCACCGCTGGGCCTCTGCGGCCTCGGCCCCGAGTCCAGCCCACCAGCTCGTACGGGTCCTGCCGGCAGCGTTTCCAGAGCCAGAGCGTCCGTCTCCCTCGCCGGGTGGGTTTCCGCTGGTTTCACTGGGTCTGCAGGCGCTGCTGCCCTCCTCCAGCGCCTCGCCTCTGCCTCTCACAGAACCTTCCGCGATCTGGACCTCGAAGACCCAGATCATGGCAACTGGCGAGCTGCTCAGCGAAGCCAGAGACTCCCATGCCTGCTGCTGAAGCAGTACATTCCTGCCTTCCTCACTTTTACCTGCGACCTCGGGACCGGACTCTCACCAGGGAATACGAGGCATTTCCTTCAGGGCCTGGCCCACAACAGAATCTCACACTTGGTCCCTCGTGTTCTTCCCCGCTTTGCAGACTGGATGCTGAACCCCAGGGTGAGGCTGAAAGCGCCTGATGAAGATGGCAGAGCCTGTCGCCTTGAATTCCTGGAGGGAACACAAGCTGCTTTATCTTAGCTGGGGCAGCTGTGACACAGATACCGCAGACCTGTGACTTACGCAACAGAAATTCACTACTCATGGTTCTGGGAAATCCAAGATGAAGGTGCTGGCCAGTTCAGTTCCCGGTGAGGGCCTTCTTCCTGGCTGGCAGACTGCCTCCATTGCTGTGTCCAAAAGTGAGGAAGAGAGAGACCATCTCTTTTCTAATGAGCCCATGTTGGTCACTTCAGTCATGTCCACTCTTTGTGACCCCATGGCCTGCATGTAGCCCACCAGGCTCCTCTGTCCACGGCATTCTCCAGGCAACAGTACTGGAGTGGGTCGCCGTGCCCTCCTCCAGGGGATCTTCCCCACCCAGGGATCAAACCCAGGGACCTTATGTCTCCTGCAATGGAGGCGAGTTCTCTACCACCTCTTTTCTAAAGGCACTGATGTGATTCTCGAGGGCTCCACCCTCATGACCTAACTGCCTCCCCAAAGTCCACCTCCCAGTGCATCACACTGGAGATTAGAGCTTCAGCATATGAATCTAGGGACGGAGGACGCAAACACTGGGTCCATAGCACTCTCTCCACACCCCCTGCCCCACTCCCCATGACTGAAGAAAAACACACACATCGATCACAAATTTTTAAAATTATCTTTTTAAAAAGTTGAGCCTCTGAAATTTTGGAGTTCTTCTGCTACAGCAGTTAATTTCATCCTAACTAATATATGTAAGGAGAAGGAATTCTAAAATGGATTATGTTCAAATAGTCATCAGGGACATAAAAGTGGGTCACTGGGAAGGGGTGCAGGCTTTGGGGGAGGGGATAGGGAGAATTAAAGTTCCCTCTTCTTCGTGGATACTTTCCTTTACTGTTTCACCGTTTTGGATGGATGCTCTCCAGAATGCTTCATTCATGGGATCGGAGCTCCTCTTGTGTCTGTGTGTACTGATGGCTAGGAATAAGAAAGTGATCCAGGGAAGAGGAGGCGCGGAGCAGGGTGAGAGGAGTGAACAATGCACTCACCTCTCCGTAGGCAGCCCCGTCCTCCCCACCCTGCCCCCGCCACCATCCTGTTGGTGCTGTGCTTAAATCGCTCAGTCGTGTCCGACTCTTGGTGACCCGAGGACTGTAGCCCACCAGGCTCCATGGGGATTCCCCAGGCAAGAATATGGAGTAAGTTGCCATGCCCTCCTCCAGGGGATCAGAGAAGGCAAAGGCACTCCACTCCAGTACTCTTGCCTGGAAAATCCCATGGACGGAGGAGCCTGGTAGGCTGCAATCCATGGGGTCGCTAAGAGTCGGGCACAACTGAGCGACTTCACTTTCACTTTTCATTTTCATGCGTTGGAGAAGGAAATGGCAACCCACTCCAGTGTTCTTGGCCTGGAGAACCCCAGGGACGGGGAGCCTGATGGGCTGCCGTCCATGGGGTCGCACAGAGTCGGACACGACTGAAGCGACTTAGCAGCAGCAGCTCCAGGGGACCTTCCCAATCTAGGGACTGAACCCAGGGCTCCTGCATTGTGGGAAGATTCTTTACCATCTGTGCCACCAGGGAAGCCCAAGAATACTGGAATGGGTGGCCTATCCCTTCTCCAGGGGATCTTCCTGACCTAGGAATCGAAATAGGATCTCACTGCACTGCAGACAGATTCTTTACCAGCTGAGCTACCAGGGAAGCCCACCCTGTTGCTAGTAAAGGATGGATATTCTTTCTGTGGTGTGCGCCCATGAGAGGCCTATAAGCAGATTCTCAGGAATTTGGAACTCTGGATCCTGAGCCTATTTGCCCCTGTCACAACTGGCAGTCTGAGTTAGGTTGGAAAAGTGGGGAGTAGCTCAGTGAGAGAGAAAGGGTCCGGACCAAGGCTGCGCACAGGGTCCAGAACCTGGGTAGCTGGTGCATTGTGGATCATGGTGGGAACAGTGGGTTCTTCCCTGGTGCCGTGGAAGCCTGAGTGTCTGGATCTCACTCCCCTAACCGGCATTTCTTTGTTCCTGCTATAACGGATGCTTCTGGCTGTTTTGCTGATGAGGAAATTACTTAAGGAGCAAGTCTTTCCCCTCCATTGTATCTAGCGTTCCTCAGTCTAGCATCTCTACTTAGAAACATTATCTCCCTGGATCTCCCAGTCCCCGAGCAGGAGCTGCAGCATTCCACCTCTGGGAGATCAAAGTGCTTTATGGATATTATCTCATTAAATCCCCCAACCTTTCCCCTCGGAGTCCAGACACACCCTTCACCCCCCACCCCCGACTCAACATCTCTGCTCCATTGAAACCAGATTGTGAATAATAAATGCTGTGATTTATTGAGAGTCATTTGAAAAGAACTGTAAACGGACCCTCAGCCTCTCAGGTCCATCTGAAAGACACCAGCCCAACGTGTGTACGGGAGAGATAATGGCTCTTCTGACTCCCACTTACCTGGGGCGCCGGTGATTTACGGTTACTGGGCAGGGGTTCCCAGTTGCCCTGTACTCCCATTGGACAGAGAAGTTCTAGGATCCTTGTTCTTTCCCCGAATGCTGGCATTTCATACCTCTGTTCTCCCAGCACTCTTCCACCCCCATGCCAGGCATCTAGACATATGTGCTGCTCTGTGAGTGTACCAGTTTTCCCTGGGTTTCCAAAGCTTTGAATAAACTGTTCCCTCTGTCAGAATGCACTCCTCTTAGACTGGCTACGCTGTGATCTCCTGCTCAACCCCAAGAACTGGCTCCATTCTCATCCCTTCCATCAGAACTTTTTTGACTTCTAAAGAATGAATTGGCTTTTTCCTCTGATCTTTGACAGTCTCAGACAGAATTGCTACCATTTGTGCCAGGCTCTAGCTATGTGCTCTTCATATATGTTATCATTTAATTCACCAACCTCTCTATGAGGTTGGTGATACTATTATAGCTAATTTTACTGATAAGGAAAAAAGAGGCCTGAGAAGATTAATAACACTCTTGATATTTGTACGGTAATTAAGAGGTGGAGCCAGAATTCAGTGCTGGCGCCGGGTCAGACTCCAAAGCCCACGATCTGTGACTCCAAAGCCCACGACCTGTGACTCCAAAGCCCATGATCTGATATTCCACAAGCAGCCTCCATTTTTTTTTAAATCACNTTGTGGATCATGGTGGGAACAGTGGGTTCTTCCCTGGTGCCGTGGAAGCCTGAGTGTCTGGATCTCACTCCCCTAACCGGCATTTCTTTGTTCCTGCTATAACGGATGGTTCTGGCTGTTTTGCTGATGAGGAAATTACTTAAGGAGCAAGTCTTTCCCCTCCATTGTATCTAGCGTTCCTCAGTCTAGCATCTCTACTTAGAAACATTATCTCCCTGGATCTCCCAGTCCCCGAGCAGGAGCTGCAGCATTCCACCTCTGGGAGATCAAAGTGCTTTATGGATATTATCTCATTAAATCCCCCAACCTTTCCCCTCGGAGTCCAGACACACCCTTCACCCCCCACCCCCGACTCAACATCTCTGCTCCATTGAAACCAGATTGTGAATAATAAATGCTGTGATTTATTGAGAGTCATTTGAAAAGAACTGTAAACGGACCCTCAGCCTCTCAGGTCCATCTGAAAGACACCAGCCCAACGTGTGTACGGGAGAGATAATGGCTCTTCTGACTCCCACTTACCTGGGGCGCCGGTGATTTACGGTTACTGGGCAGGGGTTCCCAGTTGCCCTGTACTCCCATTGGACAGAGAAGTTCTAGGATCCTTGTTCTTTCCCCGAATGCTGGCATTTCATACCTCTGTTCTCCCAGCACTCTTCCACCCCCATGCCAGGCATCTAGACATATGTGCTGCTCTGTGAGTGTACCAGTTTTCCCTGGGTTTCCAAAGCTTTGAATAAACTGTTCCCTCTGTCAGAATGCACTCCTCTTAGACTGGCTACGCTGTGATCTCCTGCTCAACCCCAAGAACTGGCTCCATTCTCATCCCTTCCATCAGAACTTTTTTGACTTCTAAAGAATGAATTGGCTTTTTCCTCTGATCTTTGACAGTCTCAGACAGAATTGCTACCATTTGTGCCAGGCTCTAGCTATGTGCTCTTCATATATGTTATCATTTAATTCACCAACCTCTCTATGAGGTTGGTGATACTATTATAGCTAATTTTACTGATAAGGAAAAAAGAGGCCTGAGAAGATTAATAACACTCTTGATATTTGTACGGTAATTAAGAGGTGGAGCCAGAATTCAGTGCTGGCGCCGGGTCAGACTCCAAAGCCCACGATCTGTGACTCCAAAGCCCACGACCTGTGACTCCAAAGCCCATGATCTGATATTCCACAAGCAGCCTCCATTTTTTTTTAAATCACTTGTTGGTCTCTCCATAGGCTTAAGCATCTTAAAGTAAGAGATTATAATCTGTTATACCTATTTCCTAGTACATAGCATAGTATCTGATATGGAAGAGGTGCTTGAGAAATGCTTGTAGAATGAATGACTTAAAGAAAGAATGAATACATAGCTTTGCTGCTTCAGAGAAATTTGTTGTATTTTCATTTGGAAAAATATTGCCAGATTTCCCTTCTGGTGACAATGTTGGGAAGAAGGAACACTGTGAGGAGAAAAGGATTATATCTCCAATTAGCAAATCCAGGGGTCAATGAAATTAGGCTGTAAAATAAAATCTCAGGAAAGGTTTGGGTTTTTTTGGGGGGGGGGCTGCATTAGGGCTTAGTTGCAGCACTTGGGATCTCTGTTGCATCGTACGGGACCTTTTATTGTGGAGCACAAACTCTCTAGTTGTGATGCCCAGGCTCCAAAGNAGGAACACTGTGAGGAGAAAAGGATTATATCTCCAATTAGGCAAATCCAGGGGTCAATGAAATTAGGCTGTAAAATAAAATCTCAGGAAAGGTTTGGGTTTTTTTGGGGGGGGGGCTGCATTAGGGCTTAGTTGCAGCACTTGGGATCTCTGTTGCATCGTACGGGACCTTTTATTGTGGAGCACAAACTCTCTAGTTGTGATGCCCAGGCTCCAAAGCACATGGGCTTCCCCAACCAGGGATCAAACCTACATGCCCTGCACTACAAGGTGGACTCTTAACCACTAGCCCACCAGGGAAGTCCCTCAGAGAAGCCTTTGCAAAGTTCCTCTTTCCGTTGGGCTTCCCCATTGAGTGATTGGAATAGACAGTCTCAGTTCATTCACTTATTTACTCACTCATTCAACACACGGATAGAGCATGCCCTGTGTGGCAGGCATTGGACTTAGCTCTGGGGCCACACCATTCAGCACACATTGAATGTTAGAGTGAACTTTTATGGTTTGCTCAGCTACCATCTCTTCTGCTAACAGAATCAGTCTTTCTCTTGGGAAAAACATCTTTCTGAAGCTCAGATTTTGTGTTTTAGGTTTAATTTTCACTCGTTGGCTCTACGTGTGGGCACGTGCCCAACCAGTGCATCACATCCCCTCTAGCCAGGGTGACTGATTTAGGGATGGGACTGTGACCCACCTTGGGCTAATGAGAGTCAGCAGTAGGACTCCGGAACTATTAGAAAAGTGGTACTTTCTTTTTGCTGGGCCTCCTGATAGTGAGATCAATACAAAGGAAGGCAGAGCTGAGATTCTGAGAGAGCAAGAGAGAGTAGGCCGATGGTGCAATTTCACACCTTAGATACAAGCACATCTAAAGAGAGTAGAAACCATGAACTACCCATCTGGGTGAGCCAGTGTATTCCCCCTGTTTGCTTAAGCCCTCTTAAGGTGGGTTTCTTTCGCTTGCCATGGAGAAGATCTTAAATGATAGCAACATCAGCTTTTGGAAGTGGGGCTTTATAAGTGACATCCTAAAAGCTAGAACTGGCTGAACCATAGTGGCATGTAGACCACCAAGAATTCCTCTGCTCTTGGCTGGGAAGTTGGAAATCCCAGCAATGTCTCACATGGCAGCTGGGTTGAACTGTCACATGTACTATCTTGAGACTCAAACTGTGTTTGAGAGATAGAAAAAGGAAATATATTGGAGAGGATTGGCTGCTTCGTAAGGCCTTAAGTAACATCCTGTAAGGATGAAGCAAGCTAAGTGGGAAGGAGACAGAGCCCACCCTGTCCCCAACAGCTGTCCAGGCCGACAGAGAGGAGTGTGGTGGTTTGGCAAAGCTGAACTCTCTATTCCAAGCTAAACTTAGCTGAAGTGAGGTGAGGGAAGCTCAAGACAGAGAGAGAGAAAAGATTGGAACCTAGAAGTAGAATGATATTCACACACTTTACAACATCTTCTTTCTTCCACAGCGTAGAAAGTTATCCTCTGGGATGCAGCCAGGAAGCAAAAGGAATTTTAGCCTTGCCCCTCCCCACACCCATCCCAGAGTATCATCAGAAGATGGATAGAATTGGAAGGCTGCTGCTCAGGGACTGGAGCCTTCAGACAGTGGTCTAGATTCAAGAACCCATAATTCCGACTTTGGATTTGACTGGCTGCAAATCAACCAAGAGCTTATTAAGGTTTTAGAAAATTCTAATGCCTGAAACACAAAGCCTGACAAATGATTATCTGCAACAAAGCGACTGAGGGCATTTCCAGCCCCGTGAACTCTAGGAGGAAATGAACAGCCCCGAGAAGGGAAGACCACCCAGTGGGCCTCTTAGCAATGGTTGCAGGGTCAACAGACAAGTCTGTTTGGGGAGAACCAGGGGAGGCCAGGCTGGTCAGCCTCCATCACAGGGCGGAAGTGTCCTGGTTATCTCTGCCCACTGTCCTGTTATCCCCATCCATACATGTGTTAATGCTCCACCTTGTGATCAGAAAATATTGCTCCCCACTCTCTGTTTTTCTAAGAGGGAGCTCTTCATTGCAGCTCTCTTGTTCTTTCTTCACCACCATGTATGATGTGTTGGGGTGGGGATGGGGATTTAACAAGTCATTTAGCCTTGAGTTTCTAGACAAAGGAAACAACTTATAATGGTATCACTGAGGGCAGCAGTGGGCTTCCCTGGTGGCTCAACTGGTAAAGAATCTGCCTGCAAAGCAAGAGACCCCAGGTTCGATTCCTGGGTCAGGAAGACCCCCTGTAGAAGGGATAGGCTTCCAGTTGTCATGGGGTTCCCTGGTGGCTCAGATGGTGAAGAATCTTCTGCAATGTGGGAAACCTGGATTTGATCCCTAGATTGGGAAGATCCCCTGCAGGAGGGCATGACAACCCACTCCAGGATTCTTGCCTGGAAAATCCCCATGAACAGAGGAGCCTGGTGGGCTGCAGTCCATGGGGTCGCACAAGAATTGGACATGACTGAACGACTAAGCGCGGCGTAGCACAGGGCGGCAGTCCCCAGCCTTCTTTAGATCCAGAGACCAGTTTCATGGAAGACAATTTTTCCAGGAGGGTGGGTCGGGGTGGAGGAGTGGAGAGTAGGTCAGGCAGTAATTCACGTGGTGTGGGGGGTTGTTCAGACAGTGATGCTAGTGATGAGGGGCTCCACCAGGAGGCTGGAGACCCCTGACCCAGAGGGCTCCTAAAAGCCCCCGTGGCTGAACCCTGCCTCCCAGAGTTTCTGATTCTGGGTCTGGATCTGATTCTGGGTCTGTGTTGGTCTGGATGCTGTCGTTGTTTTGTCTTGTTTTGCTTTTAATTCCTTGGGTAATTCTAGTTTGCTAGAATTTCTCAGGACTGAGAAGTTGAGTTTTAGACCTTCTAACCCACAAGCATTTATTGACACTTAGTATATGGGAGTCCCTGAACTAGGCCCATGTTCATGTCAATTCATGTGTATATGTGTATATATCTATGTGCGTGTATACATGAACAAGACAAAGTCCCTGCCCCTGAGACAATCATCACCTAATAGAGGGAAAATCATATAAATTGATAATTTCCCACAGGATAATGTCCTACAGGGAAATGATTCACTTTGTGGTACAGCAGAAACCAACACAGCATTATAAAGCCATTATCCTCCAATTAAAACTAAATTTAAACAAATGTAAAAAATAAATCAGAAACATAATAGCAGAAAGAAAGAGAGAGAAAGAAAGAAAGACAGAGTGTTCAATGTGCCAAGCCTTGGTGGCAATGTTGGTCAGAATCTCAGTGCCTAGTGGAAGTGGCTACTCACAGAGAGTGTGTTAAGTCACTTTGGTTGTGTCCGACTCTTTGCAACCCCACGGACTGCAGTCTGTCATGCTCCTCTGTCCGTGGGATTCTCCAGGTAAGAACACTGGAGTGGGTTGCCATTTCCTCCTCCAGGGGATCTTCCCCATCCAGGGATAGAACCCGCGTCTCTTAGGTCGCCTGCATTGGCAGGTGGGTTCTTTACCACTAGCACCACCTGGGAAGCTATGAGGCGCAAACAGAAAGCTCCAGCAGAACCAGTGGCTGGTGAACCAGTGGCTGAGGTTCCAGGGGGTTCCACACACACTTTCAGGGGTCCCTAGTCTTTGAAGGGAAAGCTCTACATCCAAGTGTATAAGTACCCACAGACACACCTGGGCTGAAGGCAGCTGGCTCAGTGTTCCCCAGGAACAAACAACCACTGTCCCCACCCCAGCTCAGAGGCTCCCTGCTCAGTCTGTGGGCCCGCCTGCCAGGGGAGGCTGGCGGAGGCCACCCTGGGCTTGTAGCCGGGGAGCCAATGCGCCAGCACACAGCTGCTGACTCTCATCCCCCCTCCCGTTAAGCTGGGAACATTTTGCACTTTTCTTCTCCAACTCTTTCAAAGCAAGTCATTTTCCTCCTCTGGAAGGTTGCCCATTGTTCATTTGACATTAAAGATAGGTCTTCACTGTTTTCTCTTAAGGCAGCAGTTGGTGAAATTCAGCCGTATTATATGGACTTGTCAGAAGGATACAACATTATACAAAGGAATGATGTGAAACAAAAATTGCTCTCTCCAACCTTCCCAATCTCTGCTGTATACAGATTTCAAAGCATTTTCTGCCCTCATGTGTGCTTGGCATAGCCTGGGATCTGTGCAGGGTCGGGGGGTGGGGGTGGTAATTGAAGGCAGGGGTGGGGTTTGTGGTTCTTCTGGCTGCCAGGGAGGCTCGTGCTGCTGGGAATCGCTCAGTGGACTAGGGGCGGGGGGCGAGGGGAAGGGGGCTGAAGAGGATGGAACGGGGCAGGTGGAAAGGAAAACAAATGAGGAAAACCTCTCTCCCCTCACTTTCGTTAGGAATATAGTGACTTCAGGCCCCCAGATTTGTGGGATAGCTGGTTAGTTTCAAAGAGCTGTGAAATCAAAGTGTTAGTTGTGTCTGACTCTGCAACCCCATGGACCGTAGCCCACCAGGCTCCTCTCCCCATGGAATTCTCCAGGCAGAAATACTGGAGTGAGTTGCCATTTCCTCCTCCAGGGGATCTTTCCGACCCAGGGATTAAACATGGATCTCCTGCATTACAGGCAGATTCTTTACTTGTAATGAGCCCTGGTGGTCTTCCAGTTCCCGTGGTGAATTCAGAGTTTATTTCCTGCAACTTTTACTCAGAATCACACGGTCCCTGTTGCTACTGGAATGTAGCCCTATTATAATTCTGGGTAGAAGCTTGAGTCACTCGGCCTCCTGGATTCGCAATTTTCTCATTCATTGCTACACTCATGAATTAGCTATGAGCTCTATTCTCCACTGATGAACCATCTGACCCTTCACATTTCCATGCCTCAGTTTCCTTACCTGTAAAATGGGAATATGAATTAGTTACCACCTAGGGTTGTTGTATGGGTTAAATGATGTAATGTGCATACCTAGCATGGTGCTTGGCTGTCTAAGTCCTCAGTAAATGTTTGGTGTGTGCTATTACTTTTACCATATCAGCCCACAGACACTGATTAAGGACCACGGGCACTGTTCTGGGCCCTGGAGAGTGGAAGTTGGAGGAGACAAGACANATACCTAGCATGGTGCCTGGCTGTCTAAGTCCTCAGTAAATGTTTGGTGTGTGCTATTACTTTTACCATATCAGCCCACAGACACTCATTAAGGACCACGGGCACTGTTCTGGGCCCTGGAGAGTGGAAGTTGGAGGAGACGAGATGCTGCTTGTATTCTGGTAGGAGAGGAAACCAGGCAGTAATGGTCCAGGACTGGTGGTCAGTGCTGGGAAAGAGGTGGGCATGAGCTGCCATGGCAGGGGCGGGGGCACCCATCTGAAGCCAGTTGGGCGGACAGGGCTTCTGGGGGAAGTGCCTCTCAAGGGAGACTTAAAGGATGAATGTAGAGGGGATAGTCTCCCTGCCAGAGGGAAGAGCAGTGCAAAGGCATGGAAACACCCAGAACGTTTCCCAGAACTGAGTGCAGACCTAAGTGCCTGGAGCATAGATAGGGCTGCTGGGTGGGCAGCTGCAGGAGAGGGGGTGGAAAGGGAAGCCTGGCCCCTCAAGAAGTGCTCTGGGAGGGAGACAAAAGGCTGGGATTTGGTGCTGAAGGTCAGAGGGAAACACTTCATGGGTTTTTAGTAGGGAAGTGGCACGGCCTTATTGAGTGGCTCTGGGCGGAGGGTGAGTTGGGTGGATGAGAACTTGGTTAGAAGACACAGCAGTAACGTAACAGAGCCCTGAAGGGAGAAGAACTGGGACGTGGCCAAGCAGAGGGAGAGCTGGGTGCTTCTTGGAGATTTAGAAGCTAGAATCTCTACAGCTTGGATCAAGAACAGGACCCAGGAGGAGCTGGGGAATGTAGCCCCACCCTACACACCACCAGGTTCACGCCTTCAGTGACCCATGAATGACCCTGCCCAGAGATGAAGATGCTGTGTCCTGTGATGCACCTGCTGCCATATTTGAGGTGGCACAGTCAGGTGGACGTGATCACGAGGCATTTGGGGACTTCCCTGGCGCTAATGGTAAAGAACCTGCCTGCCAGTGCAGGGGACATAAGAGACATGGGTTCAATCCCTGGGCCGGGAAGGTCCCCTGGAGGAGGGCATGGCAGCCCACTCCAGTATTCTGGCCTGGAGAATCCCGCGGACAGAAGAGCCTGGCAGGCTACAGTCCATGGGGTCGCAAAGAGTCAGACATGACTGAAGCAACTTAGCACGCATGCACTGGTGACGCAGTGGATGAGAATCCACCTGCCAGCACAGGGGCCGTGGGTTTGATCCCTGGTCTAGGAAAATTGCACATGCCTCGGAGCAACTAAGCCTGTGTGCCCCAACGATTAACCCCTGTGCCTCGCAACAGAAGAAGCCACCGCAATGAGAAACCCTGTGCACCGCAACTAGAGAAAGCCCTTGTGCAACAACAAAGAGCCAGCACAGCCATAAGTAAATAAATACAGCAGTGTGTACACGTCAAAAATTTTTTTAATAAATTAAAAAAAAATTTTTCTTAAAGAGACATTTGGGCCTCCCCTCTCCCCGGTCACCATTCCTGTCCATACATGCTGTCCTGTTGGGCACTGAAGCCGGCGGGATGGGCCCCTTTGGGATGAGAATCATGGATGGAAACTGTTAGAGTGAGCAGTATTCACCTGGCACTTTGCCATTTACAGCGCACTTTCCCTGGGCTTGGAGCATTTGATTCTGCTAACTGCACAGGGCAGGAGGCCCGGCAGAGATGAGCATCCCCACTCCACAGATGGGCAAACAGTGGCACTGAGAGACCTACCCGTGCCTCTGTGGCAGGGTCTGGATTCCGGTCTAAGAATGTCTGGCTCCAAAGCCAGTGCTCTTCCCACTGGCCCAGGAGTTGCTTGACACATGGTAGCCCTGGACGGAGACACGGAGACCTGGTTCCTTTTCACGACATGGCCTCAGCTTTCCTCTGTGGTCTGAGACAAGTCACTTACCTTGCTCTGGGCTTGAGTCAGTGACTCTGACAAATACAGAGCCTGGAGTGAAGAGCCAAGGCAATCCCTTCCACGTGGACCAGCCAGGTCTTAGGGCTGAAGGCACTCTGAGCCCACAGTTGGGCCAGGGTGAAGCTCGGAAGGGTTAGTTACAGCCCTGGACCCTAGCCTCCACCCAGCACCCTAGGGAAAGATATATGATCAGAGAGCCCTTTACTGCATCCTGGGAAGCCAAGATGAACCGCCTATGGAGAGTGATTAAAATCTGCAGACATCGCCGCTCACCAGCAGGGCAGCGCCATCCTCTAGGCTCAACCTCTACTCAAACGCTGCTCCCTGGGCCCTCTTTGCCCTTCCCGGGCTCTTCTGTAAGGTTTTAGGCTAAATAGGTCACCCTTGTTCCACTGTTTTGCCGCAGGTCCCCAGGGATGGTACCAAAGTGGGAACGACGTACCATTTGTGGAATGAATCGAAAACAGAATTACTAATCTCTCCTGGTTTTTATGTCCACCAGGACTCCACTGAGTGGGGTCTTCACTCCCCAGAGGGACCCATTCTTTTCCTCCTGGGCATCATTTTTCCCTTGGGAGANAACTAGCTTACACAGAAAGATTTATTGGCCAAAGTAGCTGAAAGTTCTAGGAATCTTTTAGCTAATAATGCCATCAGATATCATATATGAATGCATATATATATATATATATATATATCCCACTCTTTCTCTCCCCAGGATTCTTTGTGAATCTATTATATCTGCTTATTACATTGTGTTGTATTTTGTTTACATGTCTGACGCCCTCCCCACCTCCCATCCAAGAAAGTGAACTTCCTGAGTTCAGAAAAATAATGTTATCTCTTCCTTCGTGTCCCCAGGACCCAACACAGAGCTTGGCCCCTTCATGGGAACTCAGTAATTATGGAGTTAATAAACCAGTAAAAGAGGATGTCTAAGAGAAGACAGGGCCAGAATGAAGAAGTAAACTCTATTTCTCATTCCCTTGAAAGATCAGACATCAACTAACATGGAGTATATTGACCCAGAGGGCTTCCCAGGTGGCACAGGGGTGGGAAATCCACTGCCAGTGCAGGAGAGGAAAGAGACTCGTGTTCCCTCCTTGGGTCGGGAAGATCCCCTGGGAAAGGAAGTGGAGACCCACTCCAGGCTTCTTGCCTGGGAAATCCCATGGACCGAGGAGCCTGGTGGGCCATGGGGGTCACAAACATTTGGACACAGCTGAGCAGCTGAGCACGTGTATTGACCCAGAACCTTTCAGAATTGGCCAGAAATTGTTGAATTCCAATTCTTCCCAGAATGCCCTGTGGCAAATGCAGCTGAACACCTGGGAACGGGAAACCTGCCGCTGCCTCATCCATTTGATTTCAAGACAAGAAACCCTAGACAGATTCCCTCGCCTGCAATTATCCAGGCAGAGCACAGACAAGTTAATATCAACACTCACCTCGATGCTTACACCATCCCCAGAACCCAGAGCAAGGTGTTCTTCCCTCTAATCCTCTGTGGCAGGACAGATGGCGCTTACAACCCAGCTGAGCACCTGGGAAATGTTTTTCACGCTACCAATTAAGACGCATTTCCTCCTCTGTGTCCATCACTTGTACCTGTAGGAGCTTCGCCAGGAGTGTGTATTCCATCCAGTTGCTCCCTTTGTCCATTGGGGTGTTTCGCTACAGATTCAAAAGTGCTTCAAAGGAAGAAAGTGAGAGTTGCATCTGTAAGCTTCCTGGTATACTCATGGAGGCCCCAGCAAATTTTAATTTTTTTTTTTCCAGGCAACTGACAATGACTATGAACCTACTATGTACCAGTAGACATCAGAGGAAAATAAAAAGTCTAATTATTCTACCCTTGAGGAGCTCGTAGTCCAGTGGGATAGATTAGTAAACAGCTAATTAAAATTCATTGTGAAAATACTTTAAGCAGATATGCTTTGAGTTACTGATGAACACAGAGAAGAAAAAAGCTAATTTGGAGGAAGGGCCAAAATATAGCCTTTGTCCTCCAGAGTGCATGGGTGTTAGCCCGTATTTATATAAATGTAGTAATTCACATTTTTATAATACAATATGGTTTTCAAAGCATTTTCACATATTTATTTCATTTTGCTCCCCTTCTTCCTTTATATAGAAATTACTCTTCTCTCTTTTCAGCTTGGGCTTCCCTGGTGGCTCGGTGGTAAAGAATCTGCCTGCCAATGCAGGAGACTCAGGTTCGATCCCTGGGTCAGGAAGATGTCCTGGAGAAGGAAATGGCAACTCACTCCAGTATTCTTGCCAGGGAAATTCCATGGACAAAGGAGCCTCGCGGGCTGCAGTCCATGGGGTCGCAAAAGAAATGATTTATCCACTAAACAACATTTTCAGTTTAAGCACTTATGGCTTGGAGAGGCTAAGAGATTTGTTCAAAGTGACTAAAAAACGAAAGAGNTATTCTTGCCAGGGAAATTCCATGGACAAAGGAGCCTCGCGGGCTGCAGTCCATGGGGTCGCAAAAGAAATGATTTATCCACTAAACAACATTTTCAGTTTAAGCACTTATGGCTTGGAGAGGCTAAGAGATTTGTTCAAAGTGACTAAAAAACGAAAGAGCAGAACTCAAAGTTAGTTTTTTTGATTTAAGAGTTTATTTGAAACATACTCTGAGTTGCACAGGGTTCTTAACTGGGAGCAAAAGTTATAAAATAAAAACAGACAAGAAGTTCCGAGGGCTGCCCCCCGCCCCCACACCCCCACCGCCATGCCTCTGACACCAGGCTGCAGCCAGCAGGCACAGCACTGGCCGGGCAGAGGCACCANTTCTTAACTGGGAGCAAAAGTTATAAAATAAAAACAGACAAGAAGTTCCGAGGGCTGCCCCCCGCCCCCACACCCCCACCGCCATGCCTCTGACACCAGGCTGCAGCCAGCAGGCACAGCACTGGCCGGGCAGAGGCACCAGTGCATTCCCTAGGCGTTGGGTATCACGGTTCACATACCTGATACCACCTGTATGTTTGTGAGGTTTCTTAGACTGCTGCCCCAGGTGCTTCTAGAAACTCAGTGTTGTTGTCCTGCCTATTGGCAGGTGGATTATTGGTAATGCCTGCTTCTTGGGTCCTTAACTTCTAGTGGAGTCTGAAGTTAGTGCACACGAGGGCAGAGTCTCCATCAGGTCCCGTAAATGCCAGGAAGGGCCAGGAGGCAAGTGCCTGGCAGTTTCAGTGTCTTTTGTGGGAGTTGGACTCAAGTTTATAAGTTTGGCAACTCCCAAGTATGAGAAGGACGTTTAGAAACCAACCCTTAGCAACACTTTATAGTCCCTCACCATTACCTCTCAGTAGGGCTGGTTTCCTTCTTTAAAAATTATTTTTATTCTGTCTGGCCCAGTTTCTGACTCCCCGAAGCCCTTTTGAACCCAGCATGAACAAGCAAAACCGCTCCTAACTGCCTCCTTCACCGGGCGGCCTGACCACGGCTTCACCATCACAATCATGCTAGAAACAGCTCATTTAATTATTCATCAAACCCATTCATTTAGGTGTGTGGTTAAATTCTCTTCCCTGGACCACTGGCCAAACCAGCTCTCAAGCTGAATCACTAAGAGCCAGTGACTTTCACTTCTGACCACTGATTGGGAAAGAAGGGCAAAGGGTCCTTACTAATCTGTGAAATGCAGACTGTCTTTCTCTGCTGCTGCTGCTGCTAAGTCGCTTCAGTCATGTCCAACTCTGTGTGATCCCATAGACGGCAGCCCACCAGGCTCCTCCGTCCCTGGGATTCTCCAGGCAAGAACACTGGAGTGGGTTGCCATTTCCTTCTCCAATGCATGAAAGTGAAAAGTGAAAGTGAAGTGGCTCAGTCGTGTCCGACTCTTAGTGACCNCTAAGTCGCTTCAGTCATGTCCAACTCTGTGTGATCCCATAGACGGCAGCCCACCAGGCTCCTCCGTCCCTGGGATTCTCCAGGCAAGAACACTGGAGTGGGTTGCCATTTCCTTCTCCAATGCATGAAAGTGAAAAGTGAAAGTGAAGTGGCTCAGTCGTGTCCGACTCTTAGTGACCCCATGGACTGCAGCCCACCAGGCCCCTCCATCCATGGGATTTTCCAGGCAAGAGTACTGGAGTGGGGTGCCATCGCCTTCTCCATCTTCCTCTGCTAGCAGGGAGCAGGGCAAGTGTCTGCAAGAGAGGCCACATGGGGAACCACACCTGGCATCAGGGCTGTGGTTATTTTTGATCAGTGATGATTCTCAAAGTATGGGCTCCTGAACCAAAGCAGCGGCACCTGGAAACTTGCTATCTGTGGAAATTCTTGAGCTCCACCCTGGGTACTGATTGAGAAATTCTGGAGGAGGAACGTGGCCATCTTGCTTAACCAGCCTTCCAGGTGCCTGTGAAGCATGGTAAGCTTGAGAACCATGGCCGCCGACCCAGGAGCTGCTTCCGACAAGGGCCGCAAGCTTCATGGACTCCACTGTACTTCAGTTTTCCTCAGTAGACCTGAAAGGGACCTGAAGGAACTTCCTTTAAAGCAGTGAGTAAGCCTCTCCCAGATCATCCCCCAGGGAAGTCTGCTCTTTAAAAAAATCAGCCTTCAAGTAATCTGGAATGGTAGGACACTTTCTTCCACCAAGTAATTAGTGACTAACCCTTGCAGGATTCATATCCGTTGTCTCATTCTGCCCACACAACAGCCCTGGAAGGGAAGGTTAGGAAATAAGCTCAGGAAAGTTGATTTAAATGCCCTAGGTCACATAGCTAGGAGGGACTGAGCTGGTGGCCCCAACGCTATGCCAGGGCTATGGACATGACTGGGGACCATTTGGGAGATTTCTCCCACCACTGACGTTTGAGAGTCATATCACAGATACCTCAAGTAATCATCTCTCTCTTCTAAGGAAATGTGTCTTTTTCAGTTGGTGAAATTCTCAATTACTTTTTCTTGAGGAGCCTGTGTTTATAAATACAATTTCATACAAATTTCCCATTATCTCTATGGCTTTGTAACAAAAATGATCCAGCAGACGGATGTGCAAGCTAGGCAGTCCATCGTAGGAAAGAAAGACACCAACCCTGAAAGGTAACCAAACCACTACCAATCCCAGCTTCGCAGGTTTAGACACAAATAGAATCTTTAACCTTCATGAGTCCTAGGGAAAAGAGAGGCTATTTTCAGATACTCCTAAGCCCTCTCTTTACTTTGATCCCAACTTTTCTGATTCCATCTCATTTTTGCTCCTTTCCTAACCTTGTCTGGAGCCCATGAACATTCAACCCCCTCATTCCATCCCCGACTCCAGACACTCACACCCCTTCTCTCCTCTCTGCTCCTTCCTTTTCTCCCACCTGGGGTAAATTCACTGCTCTTTTCCCTGTGCTCCTGTTCCTGAACCCCTGACGGCTCCCCGATTAAAGTGCTCCCCATGCTCTGGGTTAGCTTCACTTCACATCCATGCCTTCACCTGTAATAGGGCTTTCACTCCTCCATGCCGAGGTTTCCACTGTCCTGTCTCCTTCTTCCTTGACTCTTTTCTAAAGCTTTGTGCTTTTCCTCTTGTCTCCACTATCTCCATATCCCACTCATTATCAACAGATGATCTTGTATCCAAGTCACAGAAAATAAACAGCCGCTAGACAGGCACTTCCTCCCCTGCCTTCCCTGTTGCTTTCTAACTGGTGTGTATCTTTACCCATTGTTATGGACTGAGTGTTTCTGTCTCCCCAAATTTGCATGTGGAGAAGCCAGAGCCCCCAGCGTCAGTGTATCTGGAGACAGGGCCTATAAGCAGGTGACTGACGAGATCGTAAAGGCAGGGCCCTGATCCGATAGGATTAGTGTCCTTAGAGAAGCGACATCAGAGAGCATGCGCTCTGTCTGCACGCACACATTGAGGAAAGGCCTTGCGAGGACATAGTGGGAAGTCAGCCCTCTGCAAGCCAGGAAGAAGGTTCTCACCAGTCTTGCATTAGTGTCTTCTTTTCCTGAAGTCAGAGTGACATGGCTGGGCAGGAGCTCAGGGTCAGGGATGGGGTGGAAAGTTGTTGGGTGATCCAGGAATTAGCACAGAGGGAGTAAGGTGAACTGGATGGGCAATAACAACCACAGAACTTAGCAACTTAAAACAGAAGTGGTTATATGTTATGTTGTTTCTCATACATCTTCAGAATGAACTGGGCTCAGCAGGACAGTTCTTCTACTGGCCTGACCGGAGGTCACTCATGTGGCCCTTTTCAGTTGGCGGGTCAGTAAAGGATCAGCTCAGCTGGATTGCTGGGATGACTGGGCCTCCTCCCTTCCCATATAATCTCAGGCCCTCCTCTCCATGGCTTTTCGATGCAGACTCTTCAGCAGTGCTGGCAGTCTTCTAACATGGGGACTCGGAGTTCCCAAGAGCATAAAGGTGGAAACAGATAGGTCTTCTTAAGGCTTATGCCTCCAAACTACACAGCATCACTTCCTCTGCCTGAGGACCAGTCTGGATTCTAAGGGAGGGACTGAACAGACTGTGACTCACTGCGAGTCACCACTGTAACAGAATAAACATTGTGCCTTCCTCAACCTATGCAAAGGTAAGGACTTTCCAGCAGGCCTGTCTGCATCAGCTTCTGAGACTCTTCTTTTTTTAATGTTTGTTTTTATTTATTTATTTGGCTGTGCTGGGTCTTGGTTGCAGCATGGAGGATCTAGTTCTCCCTGCATTGGGAAAGCAGAGTCTTAGCCACTGGATCACCAGGGAAGTCCCCTTTAAAAAAAAAAAAAAATTATTGGAACTCTTTATTTTGATATAGCTTGAATATTTCTAAGTCCATCTTCTGAAGGATGTATCTACTGAGCTGTAAGAGAGCCCTGTTTTTGAGGAGAAAAGTTATTTCCAAGTCCTCAATAGAACATCATTTAGCTTTTAAGTAATGCAATTATGATTTTAGGGAACTCTCACCTCAATAGCTTCACCTCCCATGTCTGGATTTCAGAACCAGCACAGACCGGAGCTTCAATTGTTTTCGGTGGCATTTCAAAGGCTATGGGTATTTAGCAAATAAGCTAGCATAAGATTTTGAGTTAGCTCAAGTATTTTCCCTATTCCACACACACCCACCTCCACATTTCTAATATACCATGGGAACTTTCTATCATTCCAGACAGCAGGTCTAAGCTCATTGCCTCAAGGAAGGGAGGCTACAGTCATACAGAGAACAAAGGCATCGGTTCTCAATCTTGAGTTTCAAAGAGCCTTTTCAAAGTCCTGGCAGAGAAAACAGGTTGATAGAAAGGTTTCTGAGTTTCAGAAACTTGGCTTTTCTTGTGCCAAGAGCCATATGCTATGATGTTTATAATAGATTTGGGGAGATTATATGATGATATACAAGAAATAAATGTTAAAATATTTTTTAAAGTTCATGGTCTAGTTGTGTAGAGTCCACAGAGCTTTCACAGGCTACATTGTATGGAGGTCCTAGAAGAGGCAGCAGAATAGCAGTATTTTTGAGAGGGTTAGAGTAATCTGAGCATCTCTGAGAGGGACTCCTAAATGAGGCTCAGCTCAGCAATGTTCTGGGATCAGTTCTCTGCAAGTCAACTCAGGTGAAGTTAGAAGTGCAAAATGCTGACACGGAATTAGCGTCGAAGAAATTAAGGATAAGAAAGTAGCACTGGGCCAAGAGGGGAGTAAACTGGGATGCGAGCCTGACAGAGCCGTGGGGCAAGTCTCACCCACCCGTGGGCTCTGGCTGGGTGAAATGGCTGGACCTTCATATCTCCACCTTAGTCTTCAGCACAAGATGCTCTGGGAAGGGCATGACCTTGAGAGAGGTGGCTGTTTGCATTCCAGAGGAGCCGACAGCTGGAGGCCATCTGCTGACTCGCTCACTCCCTGCAGCTGGGCTGCAAGTCCTTCCATGACAAGGGAGCCGGGCTGCAGCGTGTCTGCACGTTTACCACGCTAATCCTCTCCTCTCTNCCTTGAGAGAGGTGGCTGTTTGCATTCCAGAGGAGCCGACAGCTGGAGGCCATCTGCTGACTCGCTCACTCCCTGCAGCTGGGCTGCAAGTCCTTCCATGACAAGGGAGCCGGGCTGCAGCGTGTCTGCACGTTTACCACGCTAATCCTCTCCTCTCTGAGCTTAATCCCAGGCCGGGAGCTGATCAAATGCTTGGATAGTTTTGGAAAGCCTGCAGGAAGGGCCTGGTCAGAACTCCCCAAACACATCCCAGAGAGGCAGTGCGGGGACTGAAGTGGAAGTGGAGGGGCAGCGGGACACAGGACTGAGCATGGCCCCACGGCCATGGAGGACTGTGTGCAAGCTCCCTGAATCCCCAAGAGCCCCAGTGACGCTTGACCCTCTGTTGGGGGTCAGACGTGGGCTGCTTGGATCCACTGACATCTGGCGTTTCTGCTGGGTAGGAGACATCTCAGCTGAAAGAGACTAAAAAACACAAAGTTCTTCTTAGTAGACTCCAGCCAGGACAGATGACAGCTGTAAACCATATCCCACTCCCCCTTTTCTGTCTGGGGCCATGATTCTATAAAGTCCCTCCTATCATGCTATGTCTATCAACTTAGATAAATCTCAGGTCATGAGCTGAAGGAAAGGGTAGGGAAAATCCAAACTGAGTTTAAACTAGAGGTAGCAGAGAAAAGCCCTAAGTGATTGAGTGTATTTAGAATTAAATAGGTTTGAGTTTGGGGCTTCCCTGGTGGCTCAGTTGGTAAAGAATCTGTCTGCAGTGTAGGAGACTCAGGTTCGATCCCTGGGTTGGGAAGATGCCCTGGAGAAAGGAATGGCCAAGTTCACTCTGCTTGCCTGGAAAATTCCAAGGACAGAGGAGCCTGGCAGGCTACAGTCCATGGAGTCACAAGAGTCAAGACACTTCAGTGACTAAACCACTACATTAGACAACATGGGGGTTCCAGATAGATACTAAGTTCAATTATAAGAAAATATTGTTAATTATATTTTTGATTCATTTGTGCTAAAGACTGAAAATTCTTGCTGGTATATAGATAGGAAAAGATCAAAGAAGGAATCATTGCTTCAGTCAATTGCAGAGATAGGAATGTAAGCCAGTGATGAAAAGACCCAGGGTTGCTCTTGGCCAAGTGTGTGGTGCAACTGGAGATGCTGTCTCGGAACTAGGTGCTCAGATATTGCTGGGACGGGCTATTAGGAGATGATTTCTGGATATCAACTTGGATACGTGTACATATAATCAAGACATTAAATTATTTGTGTTTTGCAATTCTACTTTTGGGTATCTGGCTTAAGAAAATAGCCAGCTATCATTCTGACTGCTGTACAAAGAAGAGAGAAAGCCAGGAAATGGGTTAGGAAATGGTCTTATGAAATTCCAAGCAACAGGGCTTCCCTGGTGGCTCAGTGGTAAAGAATCCACCTGCCAACGCGGAAGACACAGGTTCGATCTCTGGGCTGGGAAGATCCCACATGCCACGGAGCAACTGAGCTCTTGCACCACAGCTATTGAGCTTGTGCTCTAAAGCCGAGGAACTGCAACCACTGAGCTCACGTGTCCCAGTGGCCGTGCTCCATGGCAAGAGAGGCCAGTGCAACGAGAAGCACCCAGACGCCGCAGCTGGAGGGAAACCCACGCAGCAATGGAGACCCGGCACAACCAAAAATAAATAGAATTATTTTTAACAATTCCAGGCAAGATATTGGCTTCTTTCACTTGGGGTATGGCAGTAAAGATGGAGGATGTATAGGAAACTGGGAGGTTTTTAGAGGTAAGGTTAAGACTTGCTGATGGGTGATGTGTGGGAAGGCTAGGTGATGATGTCTTCTAATTTGGGGTTTAGTAACTGGGTGACTAACAGTAGTGTTTACTGGGGAAGATCCAAGGAGTAACAGNGGGGTATGGCAGTAAAGATGGAGGATGTATAGGAAACTGGGAGGTTTTTAGAGGTAAGGTTAAGACTTGCTGATGGGTGATGTGTGGGAAGGCTAGGTGATGATGTCTTCTAATTTGGGGTTTAGTAACTGGGTGACTAACAGCAGTGTTTACTGGGGAAGATCCAAGGAGTAACAGTTCTGTGAGGAGAGGGTAGAAAGGAAGAGGTTTACTGTGGCCACAGTGAGTTTCTGATGCTATTAAATACACACGGGGCTTTATCCCTTGACACCTAGTCTGGAGCTTGGTGGACAGGAGGAGGCTGGAGATATTAATTTGAGAGTCATGTGCATAAAGACAATATTTAAAGCCCTGGGACTAGACGCAAGCATTTACTGAATGAGTTATTGACTGTAGATAGAGTGAATCAAATGGGTGATAGGATCAAGTGTGTGATAAGATTATTATAGATTTTTATTTTCTTCTTTATTCTTCTCTATACTTTCCAGGGTGTTTACAATGAAAAGATACTACTTTCATAATCAGAAAACAAGTCCTAATAAACCTGCCGCTGNGTGAGTTATTGACTGTAGATAGAGTGAATCAAATGGGTGATAGGATCAAGTGTGTGATAAGATTATTATAGATTTTTATTTTCTTCTTTATTCTTCTCTATACTTTCCAGGGTGTTTACAATGAAAAGATACTACTTTCATAATCAGAAAACAAGTCCTAATAAACCTGCCGCTGCCACTCAGAAACATAGCCATACCACCTTCCAGCTCCTTTTCTCAGAAAAAGTATTTCGCCCAGGTAAGGCCTTAAACACATCAATGTGTGTGTCTAATTGGGAATCTTAGAGACAGTGTTTGTATGAAAATCAACATCCTCATCTCTTCCGAGTGCAAATGAGCCACTCATACCCTGGCGTGCCCACCTAACTGCATCATGCTGCTGATTGAAACTGGGCCTAATTACGTGTCGCTGCTCGAGTTCTGGAGTGTGTAATAGCAGCGTTTATTTGCCAAGGTTGACAGTGAAGACTATGTCATTTCCCTCTTCATGGTTTTTCTTTTTTAATTTTTAAAAAATATTTATTTGGCTGTGTTGGGTCTTAGTTGCGGCATGCGGGCTTAGTTGCTCCAAGGCCTATGGGGTCTTAGTTCCCCAACCGGGGATCAAACCCGAGTCTCCTGCATTGGAAGGCTGATTCTTGACCACTGGACCACCAGGGAAGTCCCCCTTCTTTCCTTTCTGAAGCAAAGGAGTCACCCTGTCGTGCTACTAATATCATGAGTTGATGGGGTTGCCTCTGGCCAGGGAGTGCTGGGGCAGAAGGCCAGACATCTCAGGATGTTTTGACAGAAGCCTGGGGAGATGTGAGATCTTGGCTCCCCAACCAGGGATCAAATCCGTGCCCCTTGCAGAAGTGTGGAGTCCTAACCACTGGATGGTCAGGGAAGTCCCAGAAGAAGTTGTTTCCGTGACTCACCTGGGATGACTTCCAGGTCGTGGTAAAGGGATTCTTGACTTGAACCTTTATTCATTTAACTAGCATTCACTGTAGCCCTTCAGTGCTCCTGGCCCTACTCCGAGCACAGAGATAAATATGACCTGGCTAGGCTCTCCAGTGGATTTCCCAGGTGACTCTAGTGGCAAAGAACCCACCTGCCAATGCAGGAGACCTGAGAGTCGAGGGTTCAATCCCTGGGTGGAAAAGATCCCCTGGAGGAGGGCATGGCAACCCACTCCAGTATTCCTGTCTGGAGAATCCCATGGACAGAAGAGTCTTGTAGGCTGCAGCCCATAGGGTTGCGGAGAGTCGGACATGACTGAAGTGACTTAGCATGCGTGCACAGGCTCTCAAGGAATGCAGTCTAGTGATTCCACCTGAGTCCAGTATGGGAAGGGCTGTGATGAGGGAAGGGTGGGGCAGTGTAGAAGCACTCATCTGGGGAGTATGGTCCAGGGTCAAATCTACCTGGAGGGGATAATAGTAACATTTATCCAACTGCCAGGCACAATTCTTATCGCTTTATACAGGTGAGCTCATTGACTCCTTCCAACCACCTGTTAATATGCTCATTTTATAAAACTGAGACAGAGTGGTTCCATCTGAACTGAGTATTTAAGGGCAAAGACAGGTTAGATGGGTTGGGGTAGAGGGAAATGTCTCAAGCAATTGGATCCACATGTAGAAAAGCACGGGGCACCCACAGAGTGTGAGGAATAATTAGGGGACCGCAGGGTGTTCTTTACTGACTGCTGTCTATGGGGCTGGGGCCTGGGAGGGTGGAAGAAAGGGAGGGATAGAATCCGATCCATCTCCATACTGGCTGCCTTGCATAGCTAGGCTGGCCTGGGGGAAGCCAGATACATTGCAATGGTAAGTAATGATAAGCAATGAAAGCTAAGCTACAGCACCTGGAATGAGTGTGGTCAGAGGCTGATGGACTCAGGGGTGCTGGGCTGTGGATGGACTAGGCCCGAGGAGCTTGGGTGAGGGGGGGAGTCAGGGCCAGTGCCCAGATTTCTCTTTGGGTGGCTGGGGAAGTGGTTGTGTTTCCCAGAGACTGGGAGCCCCAGGGGAGGAGCAGGCCCAGTGTAGACAGATGGTGCACAGGGTTTGTTCTCAGCGGTGCCTGGAACCTGGGTCTCTGGGGAATGGGAGAAAACAATACCCAAGCAAACCAACAGAAAGACGATGAGTCTATGGATGGAGCCCTGAAAGCGAGAGCAAGCCAACCAACAACCGCCTTTTAATCTGCTTACCTACAGTGTGACGTTCCAGCACTTTCCTGTAAACGTAAGGTGGTGGTGGGGAGGGGCGGGGTGGGGGCATGAGGGCAGATGTCGCAAATGTTCTTACAAGGAAAGAACGGTAAGTAGAAGCTAATTGGATAGCACTTCTTATTCGTGTTTTGATATGTGTTAAATGTCATGCCATTTTGTCCTTCTTTAAAACTATTTTAGGAAACTTTTAAACATATATTCGTGAGACCTTTTATAGGCTTATTGATGGTGCTGCCCCTTCCTTTCCCCCAATTCAACATCTTAATTTCCTCAAATCCAGATTCTGCTACTCTGGGGACTTCCCTGGTAGTCCAGTGGTTAAGACTCCATGTTCCCAGGCCAGGGAGCATGGGTTCAATCCCTGGCTGGGCAATAAGATGCCTCATGCCACATGGCATGGCCCCCAAAATAAAAACAAAAAAAACAGACAAATTCTCCTACTCTGGCAGTTTGCAGAAACTCATTCTTTAAGGTAGGGGAGATAGTGCTTTATTTATAAGACCTTATTACACAGGAAAGGGAAAAAGGGCTCATAGAGGGTAAGTGATATTCTAGTCATCCACTTCTGGGTCGGTGGTGGAGATGGTGTTCCAAGACAGACCCATCAGATCCCAAAGGCCCTTATTACCAGCTGCCCTCACCTTCTGAGAAGTGGATTGGGTAGACTATAGTATACAGGCTGGGGAAGAAAGACTGTAACTCTTTGTCTCCAAAGAGAGGCTTCTGGTTCTTGAAAAGTGATGAGGCCTGAAGAGGTTGGGTCATAAGAGTTGCAGGTCTGCTAAGCACCTCGCCAGAGTTAAGGAAACGGCCTAAGATAGGGAGATGTGGATACTGCCTGCTAAACTCTTAATGGTTTTGTGCAGCTGGACAAGTTTACCAGTATTCTCTCTGAGCAAGAGGATGGCTGAGGAGTAGAAGCATCAGATTGGAAAGGAGCCAGGAGTCAGGTGTTCCTAGATCAGCAAAAGGTTCTCCAAACCAAGGACGTTCCAGTGCCTCAGCCAATCTGATTTTGTTCTGCATTGGAACAACTCCTAGGAGCATCAGGCTATGGTCTCATTTTTATTATGTCAACCACCAAATTATTATTTAGCACCTGGTGGCTCAGACGGTAAAGATTCTACCTGTAATGCAGGAGACCAGGGTTCGATCCCTGGGTTGGGAAGATCTCCTGGAGAAGGAAATGGCAACCCACTCCAGTATTCTTGCCTGGAAAATCCCATGGACAGGGGAGCCTGGTGGGCTACAGTCCATGGGGTTATAAAGATCGGACATGACTGATCAACTAATACTTTCACTTTTTCATGGAAGAGGTACTGCTGGTTGCAGAGCCAAGATCTAGCTTCCTTTTCCTCCTTCCTAACTGAGCCCAGATTTTCCCCCCACCCCACCCCTGCTCCAGATGGAAATTACGGTTAACCTAAGACAATCAGATGATGGTGATGACCTGGCAGGGGTCCAGGACTGTATGTGAGCCAAGCTCCACTGACTCAGTCAGATTACGAGAAACTTATAGACTATGCTCGGGGAGAGGTTGCCCTTCTACATGCTAACAATGAAGTGTGTGGCACTGAAAGTCATGCCGTGACTCAAGGGGAACCAGCTTTCAGGTGGAGCTGATATGAACGGTGGTCAGAGAAAAGCAGAGCTGAGGCTGATGTCATTGAGCAGTTGGTCCTCCTGCACCTGTTTCCACCGTGTGTCTGGACTTCTGATTTTGGGAAATGATGCGTTTCCTCAATGTTTACTTTACACCCATTGGAGTTTGCGTTGGGATTTGCTATCACTTGCAGCACAAAGCATCTTGACTGAATCAACCTCCTTTGTTCCAGACACAATGCCAAGCACTGGGGATGCAGCCAGTCGGTGAGGGGGAGAGGCTCATGGTGAGCAGACATTTCCATTCTGAGTCCTTAGTGCAATGAGCTCAGTGAGTTCTGAAGGCTATGGAGGACCACACCTGACCTTGAGGACTGGAGAGCACTTCCCAAGGAGATAGCACATTGGCCCAGATCTGAAGGATGAGCGGGAATTTGCTAGGAAAAGGAGATATACAGTGAGCCTGAGATGTGCTCAGATTAAAATTTCAAAAAGTTCCAGCCAGCAGGCTATGGAGTAGAAAATATTTTGCCCTCAAATGCTGATGCTTATTGGTTCCCTAAAGACTAAAGACCAGACAGCTGAGTGTGCACTTGGTTAGTAAACTGTGAGGAGAGAGAAGCCCTTTCTCTAATTGTATGCACGTTATGAGGATTAAATACAATTATCCGTGGGAAGTGTTTAACCCAGTGCCTCTCCTGTAGTCTGTGTTCAGTTGATACTAACATCATTATCATCATCACTGCTGCTGCTTTCAATTTTTTAATGACCTGGAACCTTTGTTTCCAAGGGCTCTGCGTGTGTGCCGTAGAAGCCAGTCAGGATCTTCCAGCATCTTCACCAGGTCCATAAGCCAGGCTGTACTGCTTATGTTTAAAGCAGGACAGTGACTATATTTCTGTCTCTGCCAGACTGAAGAACTGATTTAGGATAATGAATAGAAACCAGACATCTCTTCCCACCGCTTCCACCAAAGCATGATGAGCTATTGTGTGAGTTTTGGGGAAGGTGCTTTGTTTCTGGCTGTGGTGGGGGTGTTGAGGGGGGTGAATGGGTAAAACTTTGAAAGTGCCTTCTGAACACCTGCAGAGGAGCATTTTGCAGAGCAATGCTTCTGTTTCTAGAAGACTCAAGAAGAATTATGCTAAAACAATTAAAAGATGTCTACAAGGATGATATCTACTCCTCTGGTATGAAGGCTGTGAGCACACGAGCACCAGCTTGACCCAGCTGAGCTGCTGGTGAAATCATGAGGTCCCTTTGGACCACGTCTCTTCTCAGAAGTTGATACTGAAGTTCTCCTTCCTCATGCTTCAGGCAATCGGGTGGCAGATACTTAGCATTTTTAGGATGAGCAAACTTCCCAAGTGGTGCTAGTGATCAAGAACCTGCCTGCCAGTGCAGGAGATGTAAAAGACGTGGGTTCAATCCCTGGGTCAGGAAGACCCCCTGGNTGATACTGAAGTTCTCCTTCCTCATGCTTCAGGCAATCGGGTGGCAGATACTTAGCATTTTTAGGATGAGCAAACTTCCCAAGTGGTGCTAGTGATCAAGAACCTGCCTGCCAGTGCAGGAGATGTAAAAGACGTGGGTTCAATCCCTGGGTCAGGAAGACCCCCTGGAGAAGGGTATGGCAACCCACTCCAGTATTCTTGCCTGGAGAACCCCATGGACAGAGGAGCTACAGTCCATAGGGTCACAAAGAGTCAGACACAACTGAAGCATCTTAGCACATACCCATGCATGGTGGGCAGGTGTGCTCACAGGCAAACATCACAGGAAGCCAAAGAGCACCTCCCCCAGGAAGCATGTATCTCACATCTGGTGGCTCTCCTCTGGTCCACAACCTGCCGTATCTCACTGCATTTTCACAGTAGATACTATTCTCCGTTTTATGAAGAATCGAAAGGCTAAAAAGCTGTCTAAGCTTGTAAGGCAAAGAAGAGGACCTGGCACTCAAACCCAAATTTATTTGACCCCAGAGCCCATACTGGAAGCTAAATCTCTTCTGTGACTACACAGTACACTTGAAGAAGCCAAGTCCTCTCCCTTTTTGCAGGGCCCAGCAAGAGGATCAGTAGATGTAGAAATTCAGTGACCATCTATCAAGGACCTACCAGGGGCCAAACACATCCCATTCTCTCTTACCTGCTGTTATCAGAGGCCATTCTAAGAGCAACAAGGTGTTGTCTCTTCTCTGCAGATAGGAAAATGAAGGTCCTGAGCAATTAGTGAACCACTGTGATGAGGATAAAGATGAATTACTTGAGTTGGGCACAGATCATGGAGAGGCACAGTCCTAAGTGCTTTGTATATTTAATCCTTACACCAAGTGTATGGTGGTTGTAGGGAAGGGAATGTCATGTCCTGGGACCCATAGAGTGCTTAGGACTAGGTGCCAGACGAGGTCCTTGGCTTCATGCAGGAAAGAATTCAAGAGCAGACAAAGGAAAGGGGAAGCGAGTCTATTTAGAGAGAGACACGCTTCACAGGCAGAATGCAAATGGGCTCAGAAAGTGGGAGTGGCCCCAGGGCATGGGGTTGTTGGTTTTGATGGGCTGAGTAATTTCATACACTAACAAGTGGGAGGAATATTCTTTCTATTTAGGAGAAGGGTGGGGATTTCGCAGGAATTGGGCCACTGGTCTTTTATGGCCCACCTCAGAACTGCTATGGCCTAAGGGGGAGTGAAATGGTGTATTATAATCAAGGCATAATGAGCTAAAGGTCAATGACTAGACTATCCTCAAAACCACCTTGGTTCCAGCCAGTTTTTAAAACAGCCCAACAGCTGTGGCCCTGATCTTGCAGCTGTATTTTGTCCCTTTCCTCCTGCCTCATGCTTCTTCAGAGATTTCACTCCTATGTTCTCATGAGAAGCAGAGGGACAATGGGTTGATCTTCTGTAGCTGCTTCAGGGCTGGGCAGGGGTGTGGACACTGCCTATCAGGGGGTAAAAATCTCTGGCTGCCTGGTCTAGGGGTGCCAGGGGCAGGACAGCTTCTTGTTTTGAGTGCAGGGTGGTATAGGCTAGAATCCTTACATAGCTATCATATTGACATGGAACTGTTGTAACCTGGAAGTCGCAAGCTTTACCAAGAAGTTAGAGGTCGTGTCTAACTCCTAAGAGGAGGAGGAGCGTGACCATGTCTAGGCCGAGGAGGACAGGAACCAGGTAAGGCCAGGGAGGCACTCTTAATGGAGGACCAGATGGCATTAGGGACTGAACCCTGGTTGTAGGGTGTAACCATGGGTGCCTACTCATATATCTTTTTGATGTCCCTCTCAGTTTGGGCCAAATTATTCACATAGGTATAGTATATCTTTTTGTTTATGACTGCACAAATACCACTTTGCTAGGCCAGCAAGTAATCCAAGGCCAATCTATTGCCTGTGATCACATTGGCTAGTGAGATTAAAGAAGTGGAAGGTCTGCCTAGGGTATTTCCAGTGGTCAGGGCTAAGCTCTCTATTGTTTAGATTTTCTAGGGTTACCTCGTGGTAGGCTAAGTCTCCCCATGGAGCTGCCAACCCCCCTGCCATTCCTATTCCTGCCATTAATCCGACGGCCTTCCTGGAATGATACTGAGCATTATTATCTACTGTGAACATGAATGGCACCAAATGTTCTAATGGACAGGCTCTCTCCGGCCACACATTATCCACAGAAGGGTAAGCACTTATCTAGGGGCCCTATGACCCTGGGGTGCACTTGTCTTTGGACCATTCTAGGCAGTGCCACATATCCAGACACATTCTGAGGATGCAGTAAGGGATCTGGGAACAGAAGAATTTAACAAGGAAGCAACGGTCCAGACACATGAAAGAAATTAAGAATGCAGTGTGGGAACAGGAGCCCATTAACATATGCAAAATGGTTTAAGTCCAGGAGTATTCCATGCCCTCAGCTTAGATGAAATGGTGAATTCAGAGGGTTTTTACCCACCTTTTCATGTTGCTGTTCAGTTGCTAAGTTGTGTCCAACTCTTTGTGACCCCATAGACTGAATGAAGCATGCCAGGCTTCCCTGTCTTTCATCATCTCCTGGAGTTTGCTGAAACTCATGTCCAGTGAGTTGGACATGATGCTACCCAACCATCTCATCCTCTGTTTCCATAGGGCCCAACAATTTTTAGCGCATTCCATCCCTGTCCTGTAGGCACCCTCAACCTGGATTTCATTCTAAGCACACAGAATGGAGGTAATGATGGGAATGTCAGGTTCCAAAATACTATGGTGATATTATCATCAGGTGGCCCAGGATTATTCCAAAGAGGCTCACAGTAGCCAAGAGGGCAGTAGAGCTGCCCTGGCATCGGAAGTATGGCTGGTTTTCTGGATGACAAAGCCATCTGGACTGTAGCCTGCCAGTTCTTGGCATTTTCCAGGCAAGAATACTGGAGTGGGTTGCCATTTCTTTCTCCAGGGGATCTTTCCAACCCAGGGATAAAACTCAGGTCTCCTGCATTACAGGCAGACTCTACTGTGAACCACCAGGGAATCCCTATGACAAAATTAGCCTTTATGAATGGAAAAGGTATAAGTCACATTGCAAAAAGAATTAAACTCAGGCAAGACATTGGGCCTAACAGGGGTGTCATATCTCATGATTGTGTGGTGAGGAGGTGGTTCTGTGTGTGTCTATTTGTACCTGTAATGATTGTTGTAAGCCAGGGTTTTTGTGGCAGACCCAACAAGTAACTAGTTTTTCTCCACAGGTGACTATTTTAGTTATGTTTACTGAAGCGTTATTTTCCCATTCTCCTTGAGCTGCGACCACGGTTGGAAGTCCGACTAGAAGGATCATGACTTCGGATATCATATTACTGTATTTTTTTTCTCTCAGACCCAGCCAGAACAAAGATGTTTTCAGAACCCCTCCTCCTGGTAAAGTGGCAGAATAAAAGCATGATAGTCAGAAACACAAGGGCGACTAGGCCAACCCATCATAGTCACATGAAGTCACTTATCTATGGCCCTGAACAGGTACCCCAGGGCTCCTGCTTCCACAGGTCTCTTCCTGTTCTTGGTGGGACTTATAAGATACAGGTTTTAGTCTAGAGAGATGGCTTCCCAGCTGGCTCAGGGGGTAAAGACTCCAACTGCAATACAGGAGATGCAGGTTCGATCCCTGGGTTGGGAAGACCCCTGGAGGAAGGCATGGCAATCCATTCCAGTATTCTCGCCTGGAGAATCCCACGGACAGAGGAGCCTGGTGGGCTACAGTCCCTGGGGTCGCAAAGATTCAGGCACAATTGAAGTGACTTTGTCTGTGTGCACACACTCACTCAACTAGTAATTCCCTGCAGATGAACAGCAGTTGGATACTTGGTAACACTCGATATGTCCTTTCCATTTTGGCTGTAGCTGTTCCTCAGGGAACATGCTCTTCCAAGCTTTTAGTAGGCCAAAGTCCCCCAACTGGATGGAGACCTCGACTTTTTCTTTCATAGGGGTGGGCAGTGCTTTGTTTCCATATTCTTCGAGGGCCCTTTGAAATTGGCTCGGGTCCGGGAGTTGGTGATGGACAGGGAGGCCTGGCGAGCTGCGATTCATGGGGTCACAAAGAGTCGGACACGAATGAGCGACTTCACTTTCACTTTCCACTTTCATACATTGGAGAAGGAAATGGCAACCCACTCCAGTGTTCTTGCCTGGAGAATCCCAGGGACGGGGGAGCCTGCTGGGCACGACTGAAGCGACTTAGCAGCAGCAGCAATGTGGGAGACCCCTTTATGGGTTTCCTTATCAGAGATCTGAAGTCAAGAAAAACCTGTAGCCATTTTATATGGGCTAAATTTAAAATCCCCTTGAGGGCCATCCTGGTCCTTAGGTGGGCTAGAGGAAAGAGGGAGGCCCAGTCTTCTGAAGTCTCTGGGCAAAGTTTAAAATCCCCTTGAGGGCCATCCTGGTCCTTAGGTGGGCTAGAGGAAAGAGGGAGGCCCAGTCTTCTGAAGTCTCTGGGCAAAGTTTAAAATCCCCTTGAGGGCCATCCTGGTCCTTAGACGGGCTAGAGGGAAGAGGGAGGCCCAGTCTTCTGAAGTCTCTGGGCAAAGTTTAAAATCCCCTTGAGGGCCATCCTGGTCCTTAGACGGGCTAGAGGGAAGAGGGAGGCCCAGTCTTCTGAAGTCTCTGGGCAAAGTTTAAAATCCCCTTGAGGGCCATCCTGGTCCTTAGACGGGCTAGAGGGAAGAGGGAGGCCCAGTCTTCTGAAGTCTCTGGGCAAAGTTTAAAATCCCCTTGAGGGCCATCCTGGTCCTTAGACGGGCTAGAGGGAAGAGGGAGGCCCAGTCTTCTGAAGTCTCTGGGCAAAGTTTAAAATCCCCTTGAGGGCCATCCTGGTCCTTAGACGGGCTAGAGGGAAGAGGGAGGCCCAGTCTTCTGAAGTCTCTGGGCAAAGTTTAAAATCCCCTTGAGGGCCATCCTGGTCCTTAGACGGGCTAGAGGGAAGAGGGAGGCCCAGTCTTCTGAAGTCTCTGGGCAAAGTTTAAAATCCCCTTGAGGGCCATCCTGGTCCTTAGACGGGCTAGAGGGAAGAGGGAGGCCCAGTCTTCTGAAGTCTCTGGGCAAAGTTTAAAATCCCCTTGAGGGCCATCCTGGTCCTTAGACGGGCTAGAGGGAAGAGGGAGGCCCAGTCTTCTGAAGTCTCTGGGCAAAGTTTAAAATCCCCTTGAGGGCCATCCTGGTCCTTAGACGGGCTAGAGGGAAGAGGGAGGCCCAGTCTTCTGAAGTCTCTGGGCAAAGTTTAAAATCCCCTTGAGGGCCATCCTGGTCCTTAGACGGGCTAGAGGGAAGAGGGAGGCCCAGTCTTCTGAAGTCTCTGGGCAAAGTTTAAAATCCCCTTGAGGGCCATCCTGGTCCTTAGAAGGGCTAGAGGGAAGAGGGAGGCCCAGTCTCCTGAAGTCTCTGGGCACAACCCAGCAAGTGTTCTTTTCAGAACAGGACTTGCTTCTTTTAATGTGCCTGGGGCTGGGCCCTCCAGGAAGAGTGGAGGCAGTAGTTAATGCCCAGAGCTGCGGAAAGCTCTTGGGTGAGCTTGGCTGTGAGGGAAGGTCCATTATCACCCTGTAAGTTATTTGGTAATCCGTCTCAGAATTATCTCTCTAAATGCTCAACATCACTCGTTATCAGAGAAATGCAAATCAAAACCACGATGAGGTAGCATCTCAAGCTGGTCAGAATAGCTGCTATCAAAAAGCCTACAAACAATAAATGCTAGAGAGGGTGTGAAGAAAAGGGAACCCTCTTACACTCACTGTTGGTGGGAAAGCAAACTAGTACAGCCAGTATGGAGAACAGTGTCAGTTCAGGTCAGTCCCTCAGTCATGTCTGACTCTTTGTGACCCCATGGACTGCAGCACACCAGGCTTCCCTGTCCATCACCAACTCCCAGAGTTTACTTGGACTCATGCCCATTGAGTTGGTGATGCCATCCAACCATCTCATCCTCTGTTGTCCCCTTCTCCTCCTGCCCTCAATCTTTCCCAGCAACAGGGTCTTTTCCAATGAGTCAGCTCTTCGCATCAGGTGGCCAAAGTATTGGAGTTTCAGCTTCAACATCAGTCC
>SJYA01001310.1:395775-423880 GCA_006410615.1 Neotragus moschatus | reverse complement strand
TTTTTTTTTTTTTTTTTTTTGCGTTTTTGGTAACCATTACAAACACCCAATCCAGGTATGGAACTGTTTAGCACATTTGAAATGAGGCCAATTAAAAACAAATATGGACACAAAATGAATCTTTGTCTAGATAGTTCACACTTTCCCCATATTCTGGTTTCCACATGATGGCCCCCATCCCTAAAAAAAAAAAAAAAAAAAAAAAAACAAATACCCACAAAGAAAAATTCTTAACAGCAAGAAAATAAAAGAAGAACATGCTTTTCAAGTAAGCACTTATTCCACAAATGCAATATCTTTCCATGGATTTTATTTGAAGCTGTGTGGGACACTGTCATCTCAGCAATTCCCTTCCCTTTCTACCCCCTCCCCCAACCCGTCCAAGTTAAAAAACAAAACAAAACAAAACAAAACCCATGAAAACCAAAGGACTCACACACACACACACACACACATGTCCACACACACACATCCAAGCTCTCTCACACACAGGCTTCTAAAACCTAGGATTCAAGGAAAGTTCTACTTTTTTGGAACGAAACCCTTTGTTCACAATCAGAACGTATCATAAATGTAGACTTAGATTTAGTCTAAGCTGCTCCCTCCTGAAAAAGCTAATATGGGGAAACAGAGCAGCTGGCAGCTAGATTAAAAAAAAAAAAAAGTAGTTCTCCAGGCTCCTTGTAGGATATAAGTATTTCTTGAACACTCTCACCAAAGGGATGAGATTTGACACATCCCTTTGTCCTGAAAAATAAATGAGAATCCCCCCCCAAAAAAAACCCCCACAATGCAGACAAAAACAGAACACAGATTTAGAAATCACACACAAAAGCCAGCCCATCCTAACAGAGATTATTTGTGTGAGACGGATAATGTGTAAATTTGACAGCAACAAAAGGGTGAAGAGGACTTCCTCGTCTGGCCCACAAGCTGCATAGAGGTGCCGAAAAGTTTGGTTCTTTAGTTAAATTAAAAAAAAAAAACACGTTAACTTCTTTGTTATTTCCATGTTTAAAATAAAAACATTCCTATTCACAAAAAACTAAATCTCCCTTGCCCCCAAATCAAAACAACAATAACAACACACACACAAAAAACAATTTATATGAAAACTGAATTGTGCTGTGTTTGTAACACTCGAACTGATAGAAAATAAACATGTGGCAAACAAAACTCCAAAGTCACCTTAAAATTAGCTCACATGAAATCTACCAAATTCTAAATTATAGCTGAACACTAATAAACAGCTTACCTGGAATAAAGGATGACAATTCACAAACATTTATCTAATAATTAAAGTCTGTTTCTTTTTTTTTGTCTTGTTTTTTACTAAAATAATTAAAAAAATCACAGTATTTTAAGAAATAAAACCCACGTGGGGATTTTAAGCACAATTTGTGTTCCTTTCTTTAAAACTCTTTTTTTTTTTTTTCTCCATTCACCATCTTGCCCAGCAGTTCTCTCTACATTTAACCACAATGACGACAGGTAGTACTGAGAAATGCAGAGAATTCCCTTGGTTAAAAGTTTGAGGTACTAGGAAACAGGTGACTGTTTTATGCAAAGCAGTTTTTTTTTGTTTTCTGTTTTTTTTGTTTTTGTTTTTTTCTGTTTGTTTTTTCTCAAAGCGGCTGCAGTTAGGTCTTGAAAAAGCTTAAGGTANGTAGTACTGAGAAATGCAGAGAATTCCCTTGGTTAAAAGTTTGAGGTACTAGGAAACAGGTGACTGTTTTATGCAAAGCAGTTTTTTTTTGTTTTCTGTTTTTTTTGTTTTTGTTTTTTTCTGTTTGTTTTTTCTCAAAGCGGCTGCAGTTAGGTCTTGAAAAAGCTTAAGGTATTAAAACTAGAAAAACGCACCAAAAGTTGTGCGTCAAAAAGTTGTTCCCCTAAGAGAAGTCTTCTACCGTCACGGAGCTTCTGCTTCCACATACTGTCCAAGACCACCATAGTGCACAGGTGTGCAAGGGAGGTGCTTCCGCAACAAACGAAACTTCCACGATGAAGATCCGGAAGGAAAGATGTAGTGATGGAAAAGGAGCCACATATTCCAACCATTTAAATAACTTTAATTTACATACTCACTCACACAGGTACCAGTGCTTTGAAAATAGATTGTTCAGTCCTAAAAAGCAGCTTTGTTCTGTCTTCTCTTTTCTGTCCCCCCCCTTCTCAGCCCAAGCTGGCCCTCCCACTTTTCTTTTTCATCATGGTTCAAGTAAGGGGTGATTAAGAATTTCACCAAACGCTTATTCTTTTTTGGCCTCTGCATTCTCCAGGAGAGATTTGTCAGCAGCTAGGACACAGATGGCTACTGGTTCGTTCTTTAAGGAAAAGTCTATCCCGATTGTTTCGTCATCTTCCTTTTCCTCTATAGAGGGCATCTTAATACTGTCCTCCATGTTACCCTTCAGGTGGATTTCTTCTCGGCTCACCTGCTTGGTGTCATTCAATGCCCTGGGAAAACATTCATGGGAGGGACAGGTGAGTGTATGTATTTTTTCCTAGTTAAAAAAAAAAAAAATTTTTTTATATCCCTATATCTCTGATCCTAAAAAGGTCTTGGAGGTCTTACAAGTGCCACAGACAAACTGACTGGATTGTTAGTGATTTATCCTTGCTACCTGTTATACTTAGCTCATATATTTCTGGTATCTTATGAAAAATCTGAACCTATAAAAATGAAAGTGAAAACGTTGGTCGCTTAGTCATGTCTGACTCTGCGACCTCGTGGACTGTAGCCTGCCAGGCTCCTCTGTCCAAGGGACTCTCCAGGCAAGAATACTGGAGTGAGTTGCCATTTCCTTCTCCAGGGGATCTTCCCAACCCAGGGATCAAACCTGGGTCTCCTGCATTGCAGACAGAGGATTCTTTAACATCTGAGCCAGCAGGGAAGATGTTGTTATTATACCATGTTTTGATTACATCATTCTTTGCTTCTAGAGCAACATAATGATCTTATGTTCCCTCCTATACTGGGAACAATACAGTCATAAGTGGTCATAGCAAGACCTGTCTTATGCTCAGATCTATCAGAGGAACCTAGAAAATGCAGATTTGCTATACCTATCAGGACTAAAAGCGCAAGTCAGGTATTAAAGAGTTAACGGAAAGACCCATAGAAACGAACAAAAAGCAAGAACCTGAGGATGAGACCCGTGTCTCATCCTAGTTAAATTCTGGGAAGCTTAGTTACATTCTCTGAAGTTTAGATACTACCTATTTCTGGGCATTTTCTGCTTATGGGATCAACTCCTAGGCTACCCAGCGTCTGCTGGCCTGCAAGTGCCTTGACTAGGGGACAGTGTTATGTTCAAGGGTCTTAGGAGTGTTCTGCAGGTGTGCTCCCACCTACCTGGGAGGCAGGCAGAAGCGGGCTCTGTCCCCGAGGCAGAGCATTGAAGGCACCAAGAGGTGCGTGGGAAGGTTCAAGGCCACTCGGGGAGTGAGTCATCACAGAGGCAGGAACAGAAGCCAGATCTCTGGACCCCGGTCCACGCTCTACAGAGAACGTCATGCTAACGAAAGCTGAAGGGACACGGGCTGGAGAGAGCACTATACTTCTACACGAGGGCTTGAGCAGGGTCTGTCATTCGTAAAGACGATCTCTCCTCCTGTGACTCGTGTCTGGGTGACCATTTTAAAAACCAGCGGAAAGGGAGAAACCCAGTTCGTGACCAACTGCCTCTCCTCCCGGACCCGGAAGTGTGACACAGAGGGGTCTACGTATTGTCAGGAGCCACCGCCACCTTGCACGATGAGCGAAGGCCTTCACGGGACTTACATGCCGTGTCTCAGCACGTGCCTTTCCCACTCAGAGCCCTGGGAAAACGCCCGTCCGCAAAATTCACACGGAAAACGCTTCTCAGTGTTGATAGCAGCCCCGTGGTCAGAAAATCTCAAGAGATCTGTGAGGAGAAAGGAGGCGTATTACCTGTGAGCTGGAGGGGCAGAAGAGAGGTCGACATTCATGAGGAGCCTCCTGCCACTTCCAGATTCCTGACTCTTTCTCCTGCTGGCCTTTCACCAAAGGACTGTTTCTTGAAACTCTCTCAAGAACTGTTCTCATGCCCTAGGCATCCCTACCTCTCTTCACCTCCCAACTGTTTCTGTCACCAGTAACTGGAGTTTGTCTTAGGAACCCCTTCTGTTCTTTCCAGTGGCGTCTGAGCGTTCTCTTCCATCAAATCTCTCCCTCCCGTGGTGCTGTGTCTTGGCGCCTCGCAGTTTAGCACCTATTCATTCCCTGTTTAACGCAGTTTTTCTCCACTCACTAACAAGAACACAGGCTCCCGAAAGCACCAAGGCCAGGTTATGTTGTAGGCAGACCTCAAGGTTTCCACACATTCCAGGGAAAGCCGAGGGCTCACCACTTGTGGTCCTCTGCCATGGATGTCTGAATCTACACCTCCCAGGGTGGCTGCCAGCACTGACTGAGGCCCGAACGCGAGAACCAAGCAGGAACGCGGATCCCGGACGACGGGGAGACGGGGATGTGAAAAGCGTGTCCTCAGCTAGTAAGGGGCTCTGGCCAGCTGCCCTCCACCGGTGTATTCTTGAACAGGGGGACGCGCAGACGCCTTTCCGGACAGGTCTGTTGTAATCAAGTGCTGACTATCGTTTTTCTTCCTCACGGCCCTGAGGGGCCTGCTAAATGGGGACTGACTGGCTAATTGTTTGGAGGCCCCGCCTCCTGGCAAACTCAAAGACGAGGGCTTATATGGCCTTTGTGTTATCCTGGGTCCCAAGCCCATATGTCTTTCATTATAGCACAGAGGGCCAGATCTCCACGTGGGTAATAAACAGCAGGACCTAGACGGCTCTGCAGCCATGCTGGAGAGTGAGGGCACACAGACGAACGATGCTCATCGCTGCCCCTCTGATCACCGTGTGCCTGGACTCACGAGGTGTTACGGGAAGGGGTCTCCTGGATGAAATACTCCATCTGATAAAAAAAAGTCCTCAGGATGACGTTAACGGGCTAGGTGTCTCTGAGCCGCCTTCATCCGCAGCACAAAAAGCACTGTGAACGGGGCCAGTTCTAACAAAAGATGGAACATTTTCTCACAAATTAAGACGATCACCACACAAGCCATTAAAAATAATTGCACAGACTATCTTCCTTGATTCTTTTCATTGGAAATGAGACAGCACCATCTGCTCTGCGCATTAATTCCTTAGCAGGGATTATCTTGGGCAAGAAATCAACAGCATGCCTTCCTGACTCCTCCCAACTGCATAATGAGAGGGGGTGGGGAGGACACCGCTTGGGCGCAGTGTGATTTCTTCAGGCCTGGCTTCCTCCCTTTCCAAGTCCTTCCGGGCTGCCTTCTGAGGCAGGGCCTGCCGTGTGGCCTTGGGCAGGCCTCTCCCTGACCAGGCCTTCTCGCGTTGGGAAGGCACGCTGGGAACGGAGCAGCTCTAAGGACATGAGCCCCCCGAACGGAGTACTGACGAGGGTCTCTGCTGCCAACGAGGGGGCTTGCTCCTGGCACACTCACTTGCTTACCCTGAGGAAACATGAAACCAACCATCTATTCTTTCCAACGGCTCGCGCTGTTCCATCCTCAAAGGAGGAGGCCAATCATTACCTGTCACACATCAAATGGCTCCCATTAGCCCCAGAGCTGTGCTAACGCCACCTCCGCTCTCTCTACTGGAAGACAGAGCGTCTGGCAAAAACACCCCGAGGCTACTGTGTGCCGATTCTTCTTGCTGGCAAGGATACACCTAGATGGTGGAAAATTGATTCCAAGCGATGAGACAAAGGAGGCTGTTCTTTCAAGAATCGACAAGGCGGACGGGAAGGTTTTCCCCGGTAACATGACTGGAAGTTACTCATGTAAATCTCCCACCCTCTGAGAGAGGAACACAGGCTTCTCCACCCCCAGGTCTTTTCTCCCCACGCGGTTAAGGCTCATGAATGTGGAGGCTGCGCTTTCTAGGGAGAAGCGATCGGACACCATGAAGTTCTTCTCAGGCAAACTGAGCTGAGCTGGTCTGATGCCACAGTGCCCGTGCGAGGGGGTGGCTGGGTGGTCAAGGAAACATGGCTGGCGCCGTGCACATCTAGCTGACCTCTCTTCCTTCTCATCGTCTATGCTATTATTTTGGACGTGGCACACGGGAGGGGAGGACTAACAGGGCTTCTTGCCTCTGCAGTGCTTATAACCTGTAAAATCATGCATGCTTGGTTCTAGAGATTAGAAAGTCATGGTCTTCAATGAGGGATAATTCATTTCCTGGGGAGGAATGGTGAGGCACAGAGCCCTGTGAAGACAGGGAGCCCGTGTGCCCTCTCCCACACGCTTCCTCTTTGAGGGAACTCCGGTAACAGTGCACAGATGATGTTAAAGAATTCATCACTAAGGACATACTTGTGAAATGCTTTTTAAGAAAGAAGGAAGAGAAAATTTAAAACCCATGCTTCTTGAATCACAGCCGCTGTAAGAAATAGATCACTCTGCCCTCTCCTAATAGAAGTCGTAACTTTACAAGGACAATCAGTCTATATGGTGCGGGTGCTCTATTTATCCACTGACCATAGGCACGGGGGCTCAGAAGCCAAACTGGATCATCACTTAGCTGTGGTCTCCTGCTATAGCGGAGATAAAATACGGAGGGATGGGGTGGAAGTCTGGAAAAATCAAGAAAACGAAGAGGGAGAACCTTGGAAGAAAATGACCACCAAGTCAGCTTTCTAGGCTGGCAGACTGACAAGCAAGAAAAACCAAGAAATTCCACAAAAGGAAGCCTTACAATGAGGCTCCAAAGACCACTGAATTGACAGAATTCAAGGCCAGGTTCCCATCAATGAAGAACATCCACAAAGGTAGGGGACATGGTACAGTATGTAAAGACATTTTCCTTTGGAGCCAGAAGACTTAAACCCAACTTCCAGTGTTTTCGTTTTAACTTTGAACACACTCTTAAATACTCTGGGCTTTTATTTCCCTACTTGTAAAATGCCAATAATGCCATCTACACTGCAGGGTTTTATCATTAAGTGGTGACTGTGTTCCAGTAACTGGACTAATAATGTTTGTGTGCTATCTCATTTAAGATTTACATGACCCTAAGGAAGTGACCCTAGGAAGTTGTTATTATTAGGATGATGAATGTGCAGGAAATAAAATAATTTACCCAAAGTCATATAACTAAAAAGCAGCAGAACTGGGAGCCAAATCCATAGAGACCAACTGCAGAGCCCTCTAACCGTATTTAAGATTAAATAAAAACCACTGACACTGGGCTTGGCCCATAATGATGTTCCGCAATGGCAACTAATACCATTCTCCTCATCAGTGGGATGACATCATACTTATTTCTCAGGTTTAGGTTATCCATGTGCTTTTGATAGGTCTGCAATAACTACAGTAAGATACCCCAACCTATATTCTTTATGTAGTTATCTTGGTTTTTCCATAATATTCTATGTTGAACAATACAGAATACCAACTCTAGATCATGTAAATATATGTCTACAACTAAATACACTTCAAAAAACTTCATTTTGAAAATAATCATGGAATCACAGAAAGTTGAAAAAAGTGCAAAAGTCCCTCAAAACTTTGCCTACTATCCCCTGTAAAGACAGTCAAATGCCACTGGTCTCCTCTCTCCTCTCTCTCTCCAAAGCAAAAGCAGTAAGCCAGAGGGTTAATAGGAGGGCCATGCAGAAGGACACATGGAGGGGTTCGGATGTCAGGCTCAAGCCCTCTGTGGCTCCCTCCCTCTATCCCCAGCAAAATATACCCCAGCAGCAGCAATTTTGAATAAGCATTCAACTGGAAATTCATTTACATTCCTCGATAGCTTTTACAGGGCCATCCATCTTGCTGTCTGTCCTTACTCTGCAGATTCCCCAGATAACAGTTTTCCTGAATAAAAACAAATCATCGCCATGTATTTTTTAACAAATGTATATCTACAGTTAAAGAGAAAACGTCTGTTTTCCTTGGAGTTTCTCTAGCTGGTAATAGTTTACAAAGACATGGCCCCTGACGTGTTGCAGCCAGTCTGTTCTGCTACTTAACGAAGAAGGATCATTCCTTCTGTTCCTCCTCCAACAACCTTCTGCCTCCCTTCTGTCTCCCCGAGGCCAGGCTGGATGCCATCTGGGGCTCAGGGGGCAGGGACGGGACCAACCTCTGTCGTCAGCCTTGCTGTTCATTTCTTCCTCCTTGTCTTCATCATCACTGCTAGAGCTCTCCATCTTCTCCTTCATCTGTTCCAGCTGATCCAAGTTAACCCGTCCAACCAGCTCAAAGTTTCGGCTTACCTGAAAAAGACCCAAGAACAGTGGAATCACACACCTCAACTGAACGCCATTCTCCCTGGAGGAAAGAGCTGTCCAACGTCATTTTCCTATGGGTGTGTTTTTAGAACCAGGACCAAATTACACCAGTGCCTAAGTGATCCTTTTTTCATTTTGACCCTCTTACAGGCACATCTGTCTTCTGCTCCCATGTTCATTTTCATTGGAACTGTCAACACTGGACCTTCCTTACCAAATTTAGTTAGAAATGTGAACTGGAGTTAGCAGAAAATCAAATCTCATGAAGCCTGAGGTGTAGAACAGATGTCTAATAAACGTTTTTTGAGTTTAATTCAAGGATGTACCTTTCATGTGTGTGTGTGTGTTAGTTGCTCAGTCGTGTCCGACTCTTTGTGACCCCCATGGACTGTGGCCTACCAGGCTCCTCTGTCCATGGAATTCTCCAGGTCAAAATACACGAGTGGGTTGCCATTTATTTCCTCCTCCAGGAGACCTTCCTGACCCAGCGAGTGAACCCATGTCTCCTGCATTGGAAGGCAGATTCTTTATCATCAGAGCCACCAGGGAAGCCCAAATTTCAAATTTATCTGGAGGGAAAGTGGCTCTGTAAGTATCCTGAAAACTAGCAGAGAAGAGTCCCAACATTTCCACAACAACCTATCAACCTGGAGGGCCGTGGGGCTGTCCCAGCTTCGACCAAATGACAGTTGCTCAATTCCTAATTCCAGTTTAAGTGTCAGACAGTACTGTTGTTATTTAGTGTTGCTACTGTTTCTGAAGCTGACCACAGCCTGTTCAACACAGCTGGGATTATCTGAGAAAAATCTAGATGACAAATCCCTAAGAACTCTTTTAAAGTGTTAACTGTGGCTGATTTGTGTTTATATAAAATGTGGTTAGAATAATGTGGGACTCCAAACTGGCTTCAAAAATATCATCCAAGAGAAAGAAAAGCTCACCCTGTGAAAACTCCATGGGGATATTCTATCTGGGGTTCTCGTAACAATGGTAGCACACGATGCCCCCTCTTCAATGAATCTGTTTTCTGAACTTCTTCAGTTGCATGCACAGAATAATCAAGAATGACAGCACAGGAGCCAAGCCAACAAGATGACTCAAACCAGCACGGTGATGGGTTCTATGCTTTCCCTGGTGGGGGCCAAGGGAGGGGCCCGTGAAGATAAATGAGACCCAGTTCTGGCCTCCAGGGGCACAGAGTTTGAGTGGAAGAGGGAAGACAGACTTCATTAATTAGACTCCAAGGCAGATTTCCATAGCTGCTACAGTAGACATAGCGCATAATGAGGGCGCAGGAGATGATAAGGAGAATTTACAGGACGGTTCCAAAATATTCCCTGGGACCAGCCTGGAACAAAGATGTGCTGAGCACCACCAATTCCATATGCCTGGCAGATGGAAACAGCATCAACTGCGACAAATGGGCAGCAGAGAGCCTCAGAGTATCAGGGCCAGCAGACAGTCCTGTGCAAAAGTGTAATATGTGTCCCCACGACGCCACGTGTGTGCGCAGGGGGTGAGGGTGGGGGTCGGGTCGGCAGCGTTGAAAACGAGGAAGAAAACTCGAGATAAAAGCTCTCTTAGAAAAAGAGAAACAATCCACTGATACAACTCTAAGAATGAAATCAGTTGACTTGGAAAATAGCTCAGCGTGAGGGTGGAAAAGAGGTCTTCAATGATCACAGCACAAAACCCTGAGGGAAGGCAAATTCCTGTTTGCTCATGAAAAAAAGTTTTACAAATGATTAGATTAAGACGGGACGGCATCACCGATGCAATGGACATGACTGAGCAAACTCCAGGAGATAGTAAAGGGCAGGGAAACCTGGCGTGCTGCAGCTCATGGGGTTGTAGAGTCAGACATGACTGAGCAATTGAACAGCAGACTACGGTGAAGAGGAAGAAGCCCAGGTAGAATCCTTCTTCCTCTTCCTTCCCTCTAAAAGTTCACGGTACCAGTCAAGCAAAGCACTTTTGCTTAGACTACCTTCCTAATTAGGGTTTTATCTACTGTCCTCATGCCTACAGACCTATACAGATTTTAAAAATATTTATTTTTATAACAAAGAAGCAAAAAGGGAGGGCACAAGGAGCAGGAGCTTTGAAGTCAGACAGAGCTGAGTTCAAATTTAGGGTTTGCCATGAACCACAGGACTCTGAACACACATGGCCTCAGTGTCCTTGTCTGTATGGATAAAGAGGGTCAGCATAGTATCCGATGGAGAAAGCAATGGCCTCCCACTCCAGCACTCTTGCCTGGAGAATCCCATGGATGGAGGAGCCTGGTAGGCTGCGGTCCATGGGGTCGCTAAGAGTTGGACACGACTGAGCNCCTCTTACAGGCACATCTGTCTTCTGCTCCCATGTTCATTTTCATTGGAACTGTCAACACTGGACCTTCCTTACCAAATTTAGTTAGAAATGTGAACTGGAGTTAGCAGAAAATCAAATCTCATGAAGCCTGAGGTGTAGAACAGATGTCTAATAAACGTTTTTTGAGTTTAATTCAAGGATGTACCTTTCATGTGTGTGTGTGTGTTAGTTGCTCAGTCGTGTCCGACTCTTTGTGACCCCCATGGACTGTGGCCTACCAGGCTCCTCTGTCCATGGAATTCTCCAGGTCAAAATACACGAGTGGGTTGCCATTTATTTCCTCCTCCAGGAGACCTTCCTGACCCAGCGAGTGAACCCATGTCTCCTGCATTGGAAGGCAGATTCTTTATCATCAGAGCCACCAGGGAAGCCCAAATTTCAAATTTATCTGGAGGGAAAGTGGCTCTGTAAGTATCCTGAAAACTAGCAGAGAAGAGTCCCAACATTTCCACAACAACCTATCAACCTGGAGGGCCGTGGGGCTGTCCCAGCTTCGACCAAATGACAGTTGCTCAATTCCTAATTCCAGTTTAAGTGTCAGACAGTACTGTTGTTATTTAGTGTTGCTACTGTTTCTGAAGCTGACCACAGCCTGTTCAACACAGCTGGGATTATCTGAGAAAAATCTAGATGACAAATCCCTAAGAACTCTTTTAAAGTGTTAACTGTGGCTGATTTGTGTTTATATAAAATGTGGTTAGAATAATGTGGGACTCCAAACTGGCTTCAAAAATATCATCCAAGAGAAAGAAAAGCTCACCCTGTGAAAACTCCATGGGGATATTCTATCTGGGGTTCTCGTAACAATGGTAGCACACGATGCCCCCTCTTCAATGAATCTGTTTTCTGAACTTCTTCAGTTGCATGCACAGAATAATCAAGAATGACAGCACAGGAGCCAAGCCAACAAGATGACTCAAACCAGCACGGTGATGGGTTCTATGCTTTCCCTGGTGGGGGCCAAGGGAGGGGCCCGTGAAGATAAATGAGACCCAGTTCTGGTCTCCAGGGGCACAGAGTTTGAGTGGAAGAGGGAAGACAGACTTCATTAATTAGACTCCAAGGCAGATTTCCATAGCTGCTACAGTAGACATAGCGCATAATGAGGGCGCAGGAGATGATAAGGAGAATTTACAGGACGGTTCCAAAATATTCCCTGGGACCAGCCTGGAACAAAGATGTGCTGAGCACCACCAATTCCATATGCCTGGCAGATGGAAACAGCATCAACTGCGACAAATGGGCAGCAGAGAGCCTCAGAGTATCAGGGCCAGCAGACAGTCCTGTGCAAAAGTGTAATATGTGTCCCCACGACGCCACGTGTGTGCGCAGGGGGTGAGGGTGGGGGTCGGGTCGGCAGCGTTGAAAACGAGGAAGAAAACTCGAGATAAAAGCTCTCTTAGAAAAAGAGAAACAATCCACTGATACAACTCTAAGAATGAAATCAGTTGACTTGGAAAATAGCTCAGCGTGAGGGTGGAAAAGAGGTCTTCAATGATCACAGCACAAAACCCTGAGGGAAGGCAAATTCCTGTTTGCTCATGAAAAAAAGTTTTACAAATGATTAGATTAAGACGGGACGGCATCACCGATGCAATGGACATGACTGAGCAAACTCCAGGAGATAGTAAAGGGCAGGGAAACCTGGCGTGCTGCAGCTCATGGGGTTGTAGAGTCAGACATGACTGAGCAATTGAACAGCAGACTACGGTGAAGAGGAAGAAGCCCAGGTAGAATCCTTCTTCCTCTTCCTTCCCTCTAAAAGTTCACGGTACCAGTCAAGCAAAGCACTTTTGCTTAGACTACCTTCCTAATTAGGGTTTTATCTACTGTCCTCATGCCTACAGACCTATACAGATTTTAAAAATATTTATTTTTATAACAAAGAAGCAAAAAGGGAGGGCACAAGGAGCAGGAGCTTTGAAGTCAGACAGAGCTGAGTTCAAATTTAGGGTTTGCCATGAACCACAGGACTCTGAACACACATGGCCTCAGTGTCCTTGTCTGTATGGATAAAGAGGGTCAGCATAGTATCCGATGGAGAAAGCAATGGCCTCCCACTCCAGCACTCTTGCCTGGAGAATCCCATGGATGGAGGAGCCTGGTAGGCTGCGGTCCATGGGGTCGCTAAGAGTTGGACACGACTGAGCGACTTCACTTTCACTTTTCACTTTCACGCATTGGAGAAGGAAATGGCAACCCACTCCAGTATTCTTGCCTGGAGAATCCCAGGGCCCAGGGAGCCTGGTGGGCTGCCATCTATGGGGTCACACCGAGTCGGACATGACTGAAGTGACTTGGTAGCATAGTATCCGAAACACAACAGTTCACCAAATTGTGGTTTCCCTTTGCCTTTCTGGGAATGTGGCCTTTTCCAATTTTGGTTTTTGGAAATGTGTATAAGAAGCATCATAAATGCATATTTATGAAGTTATGTTTTACCACAAAGTCTACATTTTAATCAAATAGCATTTATGACAAACATCTGAATAAAAGTTTCTGGGTTGCCAGGTTTTTTTTTTTTTTTTTTAGGAAAAGGTCCAACTGGCCTAATTCTGAATTATGCAAAGAAAAAATACTTTGAGATGATCGGTACTTAAAGGGGCAGCCTTTTCCTATCACTTTCTCCCCACTTTCAGCCAGGTCAGCTACAGGCATGTGGAACAGGGCAGGAGAGGTGGGCACTGCCAGGAAACAAAAACAATGAGACTGAGAAAGGCCGAAAAACAACTGTCAAGCGCCTTCTTTAATCCCGCAGTTTGCGCTCATTCATTCCCGGATTCATTCATTCGGGACTCCCAGCGGCCCTGCCGTGTGCCAGGCCCTGTGCCTATCAAGGAACTTAGCGTGACAGAAGGAGATCTGTCATGAAACCAAATGTCATTTTCTCTCTTCCGCCTTCCTCTTTCTCCTCCTTTTACAGGAAAACTGTTAGCATTTTGGATTTTGCACAGTTTTAGGAGCGCATGACATTTTCATGGTGTAACATTCACCCAAAGGGCTCACCTAGGAGGTAGTTGTCCTAAAGATTTCTAAAATCTTTGTTTAAAAATAAAAATGAATTTTTTTTTGGCGATGTAATTAGAAGATTTTAAATTAAAAATTCTTTATAGGGTTGAGTTCTTACTACAGCTTTAACCTCCAAACTAGCAATCTAGGATTCATCTTCATATAAAAGGAAGCCTTCATTTCTGAGCCTCCGGCCCTTCCCTCCCTCCTGCCAGATTCCCTGTGTACATTCTTACCACCTCTTATATCTATCCGTCCAGTGAGGTTGAATGGAGGGAATTTTTTTTTTTTTAATTAAATCTGCTTATGTCAACCTCTGCTTTCCCTGAGGATAAAATCCCAATTTCTTACTGTGGTTTACGTGTCTGATTATCCTCTTATATTCTGGCCCACCCTCTCCCTTAAGCTGACTCCCCTTTGCTCCCACAATCCCAGACTTATTGAGGTTCCTGGAANTTTTTTTTTAATTAAATCTGCTTATGTCAACCTCTGCTTTCCCTGAGGATAAAATCCCAATTTCTTACTGTGGTTTACGTGTCTGATTATCCTCTTATATTCTGGCCCACCCTCTCCCTTAAGCTGACTCCCCTTTGCTCCCACAATCCCAGACTTATTGAGGTTCCTGGAACAGGCCAATCTCTTGATTTTGGGCCCCTTTCTGCACAGGCCGTAACCTCCGTGTGAAACTCTGCCCAGCCTGCCTCCCTGATGTGGTTCCTCCTCAGCCTCCCATACCAGTCTTGCTCCAATGTCACTGCATCNAGGTGATACAGCTCCCGCTTTTCCCATTAGAATACAGATCATCTGTTGAAATGCAAAACTGCTTACAAAACATGTACAAATTACCCATGGGACACTGGCCAAACACAAGAATAAGGAGAAAAAAGTACCGTGACAATAATGTTCATTCCAAAGTTTGATGGGATGAAGCAGGAAGATTCTTCTGAGAATATGTTCTTGAAAAGTAAAAACCATTTTAAGGACAAGGACAGTAAGAATGAAGGTTGGTAAAGGACTGGAAGGGTATGGGGCACAGACGTCAAGGAGAGTACCTACTTTCTTTTGCAATCACTGAGTTACAACAGAAAACACGCTGTTGCCAGACCTGACTTAGCAAAAGTCCAGACGAAATCAATCATTTCGAGAATCTAAGCACAACCCCAGTCACAAGCACTCTTCAAGAAAGCCAAGTGAAAGGCATCGTTAAAAGTCAAAGAACTTTGTTGTCAGCCAACTGAGCTGCTGCCAATCTCCAGAACTCAAAATCCAGAGGCCAAGATGCTGCTGCTGCCATGTTCTGCTTATTTGGACAAATAGGACACTTAAAATTTCTCATCTGAAAAGTGATTTCACTTATTGATTTATTTAGCAACCAGCTAGTGGAGACTTAATTATATGCAGGGCACCATGGTGAGATTTGAGAAGTAAAGAGACGTAAATATTGTGGTTTCCATTTTAAGAATGTTGCACCCAGTGGCAAGACAGAATCTTGTTAAGAGTTAAATACAAGCCGAGGCTGCATGAACACATGCCTGAATAGGGGAAGAAGGAAAGTTCTACGCAAGTTTGGAAGCAGAGGCCATTCATTTTGGCTGGAAACTTTATTTTTTATGTATATATGTATGTAAGTATGTTGTCCTCTGCTCATCCCCAGTAGCATAATGGACACCGTCCACCCTGGGAAACTCATCTTTTGGTGCATATCTTTTTGTGTTTTATTATTTTTTTTCTTTTTGTGTTTTATACAGTTAATGAGGTTCTCATGGCAAGTATACTGGGGTGGTTTGCCATTTCCTTCGAACTGTGTTGCGGGAAAGACTCCTCAGAGTCCCTTGGACAGCAAGGAGATCAAACCAGTCAATATGAAGGGAAATGAACCCTGAATACTCATTGGGAGGACTCAGGCTGAAGCTCCAATATTTTGGTCATCTGATGAGAACAGCTGACTCACTGGAAAAGTCCCTGATGACTGGGAAGGATTGAGGGCAGAAGGAGAAGAGGGCGTCAGAGGATGAGATGACTGGATGTCATCACCGAGGAAATGGACAAGAACTTGGGCAAACTTTGGGAGATGGTGAGGGACAGGGAGGTCTGGTATGCTGCAGTCCATGGGGTTNACTCACTGGAAAAGTCCCTGATGACTGGGAAGGATTGAGGGCAGAAGGAGAAGAGGGCGTCAGAGGATGAGATGACTGGATGTCATCACCGAGGAAATGGACAAGAACTTGGGCAAACTTTGGGAGATGGTGAGGGACAGGGAGGTCTGGTATGCTGCAGTCCATGGGGTTGCAAAGAGTCAGACACAACTGGGAGACTGAACAGCAACAAATGTATGCATTTTTAAGATTTTTTTTTTTTGATGTGTCCCATTTTTAAAGTCTTTCTTGAATTTGTTACAATATGGTTTCTGGTGTTTATATTCTACTTTTTTGGTCATAAGGCATGTGGTATCTTAGCTCAAGGCTCAAGGATCAATGATCAAACCCTCAGCCCTTGCATTGGAAGGTCAAGTCTTAACCACTGGACCATTAGGGAAGTCTCACTGGCAGGACACTTTAGTGGACTGTTCCAAAGGTTACAGGCTAAGACCATTTTCAAATACCTACTTGAGAAATACCATCTACGGTTCTGCCAGCCACATCCCTCTGAAAAATTACCACATTTTTTGCTCATCTACCTCTGATTTTTTTTGTCTTCCAAAATACATCAAAGAAGCAGGTCTACGGTTGACAAATTCAGAAGCAACTAACACGAGGGAGAGCAGAGATGAAATGACAATCTTTTGAAAAGACTTCAGCTTGCAGGAACCCATGGAGGTGATAAAGCTAGAATGCTAGTACTTAGTTCAGAAAGTAAAGCTAGTCCAGAAAAGCATGGCCTGAAGTGTATTTTATGGTTTGGAGTCAGCGAAGGTTCTTTTGTTTCCTTTGCGGGAAACAAATATTTGATGTGACTTTTTTTTTGCCATCACGGATTTCACTGGCCCAGAGAGTGGAACAATTTTACTGGAATAAGTAAAACATTGGCTATTCCTTCTAAGCTGAATGTTCTGCTGCTTCCTTCAAAGTGACAAAAAGTAAGAGATACGAGTTCCTTAGAGTTCAGCCGCCTGAGGCTCCATTTGTATAAAAAATTAAAAACATTTCAAAGTAAATTCAATTAGTGAATGTGTATTGCCTGAATAGACTATCCTTCTAAATTTAATATAGCTAACATGACAATTTTACGAGCAAACCATGTTAGAGATAATATATTTTTATGTTCCTTAAACTAGCAAAGAGACTTCGGAACCATAAAGAACACTAACAAGGTATTGCAGATACTTAAACTTTCTTCAAAGAAAAATGTATGTGTGGTTTTCCAAATGTGAGAAGTGTGACGTTTGGCTTTTTTCATGACTTCAAGGTTCCTAGAAATGTTACATCTTCATCTTGCACCAGCCTTGCTAATAGACGACATTATTGACATATAATTTCATTTTGTGTGTGTGTGTGTGTGTGTGTGTGGGAGAGGGAGGAACATAAAGAGAGACTGAAAGGACGGAACTGTCCACCTCGAGAAGACCTTGTGAGATAGAAAAAAAAAAAGGGAGTTGAAGGATGAAAAGCTAAAATTCCAAATAGCCTGTACTGTTTACTTTAGATTCCAAGAGATTCCAAGTAAGATTCTTTGTTCACTGGTGCAAAGATAAAGATCGAGGAAGACAAGATTCTGTGACACCTGACAAATGAAGGCTGTAAAACAAATAAAAAGAAAAAAAATGAAAGTACTGACGTCACTCCTTTTCTATTCCACCTTCGCATTCTGAGGATAAACACAGCAGTGTAAATCCAGGGCACCTGACAGTTTCATTCTTCAATGGAATGGTTTATTTGATTTCAGGGATCCTTTGAAATGATACAGTCTGACATCTTCAGAGACATTCCTAAAGTTTTATAAGCTTTGCAGGCAAAATTCAGGAGTCCAGTTTTGTTTAATGAACTCCTGTGACTGAAAATACATCCCATAGTGTCATTAGTTTCTTGTATATTTTCTCTCCACCACACAAAATCACCTAAAGCTACTCATGGAAGAATGTAATGAGCAACACACTCAACACATCATTTTACTGGAAAAGCAAGTAAACCTCAGTTTAGAACTAACTGCTACGTCTTCTGCACGTTTTATTTTTGACAGGATACAGATTCATCTGGATTTCTGCATCTTTCTAGATCTATCTGTTCTCAAGATCCACCTTGTAAGAAGAAAACTAACATGTACTGAAGGCTGACCATGTGTCAGCTCAAGGGGAACTTGCATCTTTTAGGTATAATTACCATAAAATTAACCTATTTCAAATGAACATTTCAATGAGTTTCAGTAAATGTACGCATTGGTGCAACTCTCCACCATCTTCTATTACTCTAAGAAGCACCCTCATGCCATCTGCCGTCGATCTCTGCTCCAAACCTTCAGTCCCAGACAGCTTCTGACCTGCTTTGTCTCCTTAATCCCGCCTTTTCCAGAAATCGCACATCTAGTATTTTGTCTGGCTTTGGGCTTCCCTGGTGGCTCAGATGGTAAAGAATCTGCCTGCAACGTGGGGAGATCCGATTCCTTCCTTGGGTTGGGAAGATCCCCTGGAGAAGGGAACGGCTACCCACTCCAGTATTCTGGCCTGGAGAATCCCATGGACAGAGGAGCCTGGCAGGCTACAGTTCATGGGGGTCGCAGAGAGTCAGACGCGACTGAATGACTTTCACTTTGTCCGTTGAACGTGATGATTCTGAGACTTGGCCACNATTCCTTCCTTGGGTTGGGAAGATCCCCTGGAGAAGGGAACGGCTACCCACTCCAGTATTCTGGCCTGGAGAATCCCATGGACAGAGGAGCCTGGCAGGCTACAGTTCATGGGGGTCGCAGAGAGTCAGACGCGACTGAATGACTTTCACTTTGTCCGTTGAACGTGATGATTCTGAGACTTGGCCACACTGTTACACGTGTCAGGAGCTCACTTCTTTCATTGATCAGTGGTGCTCCACTGTCTGGATACGGCACATTTTGTTTATGCAGCCACTTTATGTGACAGCAGACTTGCTGGATCGGATGGTAAAGTGTGGGTTTCACTTTTAAACAAACTGACAAAATGCTCCAAAGCAGATGTGCCAGATAACGTGCCAATCAGCCATGTGTGAGATCTTCAGTCTCNAAAATTAACCTATTTCAAATGAACATTTCAATGAGTTTCAGTAAATGTACGCATTGGTGCAACTCTCCACTATCTTCTATTACTCTAAGAAGCACCCTCATGCCATCTGCCGTTGATCTCTGCTCCAAACCTCCAGTCCCAGACAGCTTCTGACCTGCTTTGTCTCCTTAATCCCGCCTTTTCCAGAAATCGCATATCTAGTATTTTGTGTCTGGCTTTGGGCTTCCCTGGTGGCTCAGATGGTAAAGAATCTGCCTGCAACGTGGGGAGACCCGGATTCCTTCCTTGGGTTGGGAAGATCCCCTGGAGAAGGGAACGGCTACCCACTCCAGTATTCTGGCCTGGAGAATCCCATGGACAGAGGAGCCTGGCAGGCTACAGTTCATGGGGGTCGCAGAGAGTCAGACGCGACTGAATGACTTTCACTTTGTCCGTTGAACGTGATGATTCTGAGACTTGGCCACACTGTTACATGTGTCAGGAGCTCACTTCTTTCATTGATCAGTGGTGTTCCACTGTCTGGATATGGCACATTTTGTTTATGCAGCCACTTTATGTGACAGCAGACTTGCTGGACTGGATGGTAAAGTGTGGGTTTCACTTTTAAACAAATTGACAAAATGCTCCAAAGCAGATGTGCCAGATAACGTGCCAATCAGCCATGTGTGAGATCTTCAGTCTCTTCACATCCTCGTCAACACTTGGTGCTGTCGGTCTTCTTAGCTTTAGCCACTCTAGTGGAGGGGTCTTATTAATGGTGAGTCTTATTAAGCATCTTTTCATGAGCTTGTCTGCATATCCTCCTGCATAAAGTGCCCATTCAGAACTTTTCCTCATTTTTAATTGAACTGTTAATCTTCTTATTACCGAGTTGCAAAAGTTCTTTATATATTTTGGTTGAAGTCTTTTGTTAGACAGTTATTTTACAAATATTTGCCTCCAATCTGTTGCTTGCCTTTTCATTTGCTTAATGGTGTCTTCTGAAGAGCAACAATTTAATTTTGATGCCACCTGATTTATTGATTTTTTTTAATGATCACAGCTATTATATCATATCTATGAATTTTTCCCCAAGACAAATTTGAGCGATATTGTGTTTCTTTTTCAGTTGCCAAGTTGTGTATGACGCTTTGCAACCCCATGNACGGTGTCTTCTGAAGAGCAACAATTTAATTTTGATGCCACCTGATTTATTGATTTTTTTTAATGATCACAGCTATTATATCATATCTATGAATTTTTCCCCAAGACAAATTTGAGCGATATTGTGTTTCTTTTTCAGTTGCCAAGTTGTGTATGACGCTTTGCAACCCCATGGACTGCAGCACACCAAGCTTCCTTGTTCTTCATTATCTCCTGAAATTTGCTCAAATTCATGTCCATTGAGTGACATAAGGGTCAACAATCTCTATTTTCCACATGGAAATCCAANATTGTGTTTCTTTTTCAGTTGCCAAGTTGTGTATGACGCTTTGCAACCCCATGGACTGCAGCACACCAAGCTTCCTTGTTCTTCATTATCTCCTGAAATTTGCTCAAATTCATGTCCATTGAGTGACATAAGGGTCAACAATCTCTATTTTCCACATGGAAATCCAACTGTAACAACACTATTTGTTGAAAAACTATTGTTTCCTTATTACCTTGGCACCTCTGATAAACATCAACTGTCCACATATATCAGGATTTATTTCTGAACTTTTTCTTCTGCACCACTGATCATATATCTGTCCTTATATCAATACCATACTTTCTGGATCACTGTAGCCTTACAGTAAAAGTTGCGATCAGGAAGGATGAGTCTTTCAATTTTGTTCTTTTTTTCACACTGCTTATGCTATTCTAGGTCCTTTGCATTTCTATATACATTTTTGTGTGAGTTTATCAATTTCTACCAAAGAAAAAAGCCTACTGAGATTCTGATAGATGACAGTGAATCTGTAGATCAGTTTGGGAAGCATTACCAATATTGAGTCTTCTAATCCATGAGGATGGTATATGTTACATTAATTTAGTTCTTTTGTTTCTCAATAGCATTTGTAGTTTTCAGCAGATAACTTTCACAGTTTTGTTTATTCTTAAGCATTTTATTCTCTTTGACATTATAAATGAAATTGATCTTAAAATTTCATTTTCAGATTGTCCATTACTAGTGTATAGAAATTTATTATTGATCGTATCCTGCAATTCTGATAAACTCATGAATATTCCAGTATCTTTTAAAATGGATTATTTAGGATTTTCTATCTACAAAGATCACATTGTCTATGAACAAAAACAGTTTTATTTCTTCCCTTTCCAATTCTTTGGCTTTAGTTTCTCATTCTTACCTTATGGCTCTTGACTTTTGTATCTTAATCATTAGCAAACTTCTCTTTAGTACACTGTATATTGACACTCGTATAGCCTTTTCAGGAATGCTGAAATCAGACTTCTGTATATCCTTTACACCAAGGAATGACCATTTTAAATTAATGCATAATGTCACTGTCTATCAGTCAAAAATTCACTTTCAGCAGCTGTCTTTGTTTATAAAACAGTGTTCGGGTAATTATTTCAAAAATTCAAACTGCATTTTGTGTTCATCATTTAGAAAAGAAGGAGTCATTAATAAGCACAAGTCTCATACGCTTAAGAACCACTGAGACAAAGATGAAGACCATTAGGCGTGTTGAGAGTGGCGATTCTTTAGCCTCAGTTAGGTGCTCATTGGACTTAATAAGCTGGTCAACCACAAGAGAGTAAGATTAAAGAACCAGGCACAGCACAGTAAAAATACAACATATCAAAGCCCATGTCTAAAGTGCAAAGTATAGTCAGTGATTTATAGTCTATTTTAGGTCTTTAGGAACCACAACTGCCTTTCTGATGGGTGGTTGTTAAACCTGAGCACAGTTCAACTCACAGACAGACTGAGACATGGTTCTCAAAGTGTGGGAGATACCAGGACTTCGTTTAATCTTACAAAATTTCTGAGTAAAGTATGTAAGGATATGCAATTCCCATTTACAGATCAGGAAACAGATACAGAAATTGAAGTAACTTGCTGAAGCAGTTACAGTTAAGTGATGAAGACAGAATTCAATCCTAGGTCTGTTTGGCTCCAGAAGTTCTTAACTGGACTCCTAGTTTCTTGAGTAACCCATTTGCCCAATGCTTATTCTAAAGCCTGCACATTCCCACCTGCTTCCATATCTGGTATGGTTTCTAGTCTTGTCTGGAGTTCCCCAGTGACTCACAGCTACTATGCAACCACTGGGGAAGAATCTACTTTCCAGGTTTGTTCTGTCCCAAAATACTAGTCTGATGGCTTCAACACTGTAATAAAAAGACCTGAGGTGCTAACATAAATAAGACACAAGCACATAAATGTAAACAGCTTAGCTTGACATAGATGAGTGGCTTTCCTTTCAGTGTGGGGGCAGAAATGCCAAGAAGTTTTAATATGAAAAGGCATTAAAAATTTTTTTTTTCTGGTATTAAAAGCTTTTAAGTGAGGTAATTCAGGCTTTTCTCTGCTTTCATTCTGGGGAGACACATTAGAAAATGAATGCATTCCAAAGCAGAGAAGTTAGCAATAATGCCATTATATGGCAAGTGGGTGATAAAGCTCAGTCTTCTCTCAACACCCCAGAAAAATTCTAACCCTTGCGTGCAGATGACTCAGACAAGAATCTTTCTAACTTGGGTTTGTAGGTCCAGAAAAGAGGAACTGTGTTTCCACTGACAGTCACAACAAGAAAAAGGAAACAATGCCCAAAGTGCTTCTCATTGTGCCTTAAGTAAACACTCACTAGATGTTTGGGATTTGTTAGTTAATTACAAAACATTTCAACAGGCTCTTTTCATGAAACAAATACTATACTAATCATATGCCCCGCCCCCCTCCACACACACATACTCCCCGAACTCTGGACAATATACAAAACCAGAAACGACGGTCTTAATCCGTGCTATGCTATCCTCTCAGAAGTGAGGAAGCCGCCTGGGATATCTTACCCTCTGATCAGCAGACTTTTGGAGGAGAATTTTTTTCATAAACCCCGTATTTTATGTCTTGTACCAATTTGTTCCCTCCCACAAATATAACACACATTTTACAGTCCTTATAATTCATGCTTAGATATGAATAGCAATGCCTTGGAAAATTTCTGTAGTCAGCAATATACTGGGAAACAACCTACATGATTGAGGCACACTTGCTGACAGAGCCATCAGAGAGAAGAGGGGGCCAGAATAACTATGGGTCCACAGCCTGTTGCCTAATTTTATAAATAAAGTTTTTATTGAAACACAGCCATGTCCACTCATTGATGTCTTCTCTAGGGCTCCTTTCTTGCTACAAGGGCAGAGTTGAATTGTTGCCACTGAGACCATCTGGCCTGCAAAGCTTAAAATATTTTCTACCTAGCCCTTTACAGAAAAAAATGATCAAGCTTTGTGATAATACATTTACAATAATATGGTAAAGTACTCTGGTTAGGGTAAGATGAAAACAAGAAAGAGAAGATACACTCTTTCACAGAAGGGATCACATATACTCAGAATGAAATAAAACAAAGGAAAGTGGGTACGGAAGAGAGCAAAACCATTAACCAGTTAGATGTCGGGGAGTAGCATTACAGATGGTTTTCTTTGCCTCATCTGTGCTCCAATTTTCTAAAAGGACCTTACAGTTCACTGATAATAGAATAAACTGGACCTCACTTTAAACATTAGTTTAGCACGTGCGTCTGTCCTGCACAGAGCGGTACAGCTAGATTCGGCTCGGCCCCTCCCAGCGCCGTGCCGAGGGTGGGAGCAGGGAGGCCAGGCCCCTACCTTATGCTCATCCCGAAGGTGGCTGTCCAGTTCTTCCGTGTGCTTGGTCTCATAGTAGCAGAGCTGGCATTTGTAAGGTTTCAGTTCATTGTGCTTTTCTATGTGTTGCTGGAGGCTCTCGTCACTGGAGCAGGTGAAGGTACACTTATCACAGCGGAAAACTACTCCCTGCAAGTATTTGGACAGTTTGGATCGGCACACTTCAATGGGGACAACCCGCTCTTCTGTGGAAACAAATTGAATACAAAGATGGGAACTTTTACTGATGGAAAGCAGACGGTCTTTCTCGGGAATATAAGGAAAAATTCCCCCATCCACTGATGAAACTTCTCATGGCTGCAGGTCTGTGAGCTGTGCACACATGCCACTGTCCCTCCTCCCACCCCCCAAGTCCACAGTCCACTGGGACACGTGGGTGCTTCTAAGGCCAAAAGCTCTGTGTACTTGATACCCAGAATGACCTATAAATAGGAGTGGGAGGGCTGAAAGGCGCTGTGGATTTCTGAATGGAGGTGATTAAAGGAAGAGACAAGAACAGAAGTTTCACCAACATGAATGATTATCAACAGCAACCACCAGTGCATCTTACTTCCCCAGCAAGTGATATTTAGGCTTACAGAGATGTCCTTAACCACTCCAGTGTTCTTGCCTGGGAAATGCCATGGACAGAGGTGCCTGGAGGGTTAAATACAGTCTGTGGGGTCATAAAAGAGTTGGACATGACTTAGCAACTAAACAACAACAACAAGATATCCATAAGAGGGAAGGAAAATGATATTCTTGGAGCACCTATGTGCCACCACTGTATACTTCCCTGGCAACTGTCAGGCCGATTTCTACAAAAGTTAGTCCCATTTCTACAAAGAGGTAAAACAAGGAATTGAGCTTTCAAGGCTGTCTCCAAAAGTCACAGACGCTGTGACTGCCTAACCTGGGACCCCACCCATGTCTGTCTACCAAACCGCAAATCGGTTCTCTCTCATCGTTTCCAATCCCATTCCTGTTTCCCCTTCCAAGACGTTCTCAAGGAGACTGTTTGCCTTTTCTCGAAACCAAAAGAATCTCTAAGATCAAATCTGAAAACAAAGAATCCTGGACACTTTCATTCACTGAAACTCCAACCCCAACTCGGGAAGAACTCCGGCAGATGAAATGTCTGCAGGCAATCTTCCGGGAGAGGTGGGGTGGGGGTGGCGTGGGAGATGTGGAGGATTTGTGCCTTTTCAGACAAATCTGTAATGTGATTGTCACTAAGGGAGAAAATAAAAGAGAGAGGATTTGGGTGCTTTTCCCGTTAACATACCAAATGCTGTAGGGCTGGAAGTGTGTGTGTGTGTGTGTGTGTGCTTGTTTATTTTGTACTCTCTCACCCTTGTGTTTAACTGCTCAAATTAAATTTCACACCAGTCTGCCCAGAGTATCGGCACACGCGCCAGATATCCATAACTGGGATAAAATTAAAATCTGTGCTATTTATGCAAGGATCAAATATAGCATGTGTTTTCATGCTGTGTCTGGATTTCAGAAGACTCTGAAAGTTTACAAATGGACGCACACAACATACACTTATATTATTTAGAAACAGCAATGTATTATTAAGTCAGGAAGGCGCGCTATATCCTCAGTCACCAGGAGCAACATTCATAGAGCATCTGGATGCTGTGCGCTGAAGTCGCTCGCTCTGGGAGCCCTCCCTCTTGGGCTGGCCTGTGTCTGCCCCTTGGGGAGTTTCTCCCACCCGAAGGCCTGCCTGCCTCTTAACCAGCACATTCTCATTGCAGGGCAGTCCCTGCCTTGGGAGTTCCTGAATGCAGCGATTAATTGGCCAGCGAGAATGTGGGCAGAGGAAGCGTGGAAGGTTGGTGTCTGCACCATACTCCCGGGAGCTCTAATGCATATGTTATTTTCCCTATANGCCTCTTAACCAGCACATTCTCATTGCAGGGCAGTCCCTGCCTTGGGAGTTCCTGAATGCAGCGATTAATTGGCCAGCGAGAATGTGGGCAGAGGAAGCGTGGAAGGTTGGTGTCTGCACCATACTCCCGGGAGCTCTAATGCATATGTTATTTTCCCTATACAAAGAGTCAGTCGCTTATTTAGAAATATAAATATTTTTAAACCAAAGTCGTGCAGACAGCTAAGAAACACATGATTATAATGGAATCCACACATTTTCTTAGAATAGCAAATGTTGTAACAGTCTTCTAACCATTCAGTTAGTTCCATGGTTTGGTGTAAATGGGAGGGAAAAAAAAATGCTTTGGTTTAAACTAATGAGCCTGAAGGAGGCCAGGGCTATGACGGCCGTTCTATGCCTCTAATCCAGGATTTCTCAACTGCAATGCTACTGATGTTTTGATGCCAGATAATTCTTTCCTCTGCGAGGTTTCCTATGCATTGTAGGATGTGTATCAGCACCCCAGGCCCCTGCCCACCAAAGCCCCCCTCCTCCCCATCGTGACAACAGAAGATGGCTCCAGACAGCAGCATCATGAGAAGGCAAGATAAGATGGACCCTGGTTCAGACACTGGTCCAAGTCAAGTGCCAAGTATTCAGTCCAGCCACCCTGGACGTGTAGACATGAGCAAGCTGGCGCCCAAGGCAAGAGATGGAGGTCCAGGCTGAAGCCAGGAGACTGACCCCCACACCCAACACCTCAGGAGGTCATGGGGAAGTACTGATGTGAACTTTTCTGGCACCTTCTTTGAGACTTGCACTCCCCTCCACTGCTCTGTGTTTGTTCCTGATATATACAATTTTGCCATTTCTACTGCTTCCCCGCTCTTTCTTTGGCTCTGGCCTGTCCCGCCTGCCCTGGTTCTGTCCATCTCAGTGGAGACGGAGAACAGCTGGCTATAAGTTTCCGCATAACGATGCCTCCAACACCTTGAAGACAGTCACTCAGTTGCTCTCCAGCCTTCCCTTCTCCGCTGTAAATAATTGCTTCTTTCAAACTTGTTTTTTCTCATAGGTCTCCTTTTCAATTCCTTTGGTTAGTTTTCTTTGCAGTTTCCAATTTCACTATGTGTGTCTCAGTGCATTTTGCACAAAGTCGGGAGCATTCAGAATAATACCTTGGAGGTGAAACTGTAACACTGAATGGAAATAGCCACTCCCACTTATTAAGAGCTCACCATGTTTCAAGCATAGTTATGTGTTGGGCTCTCTTGGCTACTTTTTATTCTCACAACACCCTGCAAAGTCAGTTTTGAGAGTCTTCAGTGGAAACTGAAAACAGCTCAGTTGAGCTACTTCCTCAAAGTCAGTCCTCTAATTCAGCACAAAGTTGTGGCCTGGGAGCCTGGGTCTGCTGACCTTTGCCTTCATGCACCCTCCTCCATCTCTCCTATAAAGAACTCTCTCCAGTCACATCCAATCTGTATGCCGTGCACTTCTCAGCCTTTTATTCCTAATACTTCAAAATCGCAAAAGCTCTCAGTGTCTAAGGCAACCATTTTTATCTGAATTTCTTTCAAGTATCTCCTGGATTTCATAAAAGGTCATTTCCCTGATGACTTATTCTGAAAGGTATGACTTCCTCATTTCCAATCTAAGACATTAACTATAGTAACTCCCAAGTCTCTTGGTTATATGGGTTATGGGTGTTAACTTTAGAAAACAAAGTTACCTTTTCCCCACTCCCCTTTCTACAAACACGGCTAACAGGACCAAGATAAAAACACAAGACAGACTCTGAAAGGTGGGCAAAGGACCGACAGCGTTTTCTGAATGAGGTTATTCACGGTGGAGGCCAGTGAAGAACATAAGCTGGGCAACTGGACTGTTTCCAGGTAGGGCCTGAGCCCTGTCTTGGCTGTGGAAGCTCAGCCACTTGGGGCTTTTCCTACAGGGGGCAGAGTCAACTGTGGGTCCCTTCTTGACTTCACACCTCTCAAAATTACTTTGGGTAAGAAATCAAGGCCTGAATCACACACACTGTGATTTCCAGCACTGACTGCAAAAATATTATGGCTTCACCAGTTTTGACGACAAGATAGATCATGTCTCTCATCCGAAGTGAAGTGAAGTCACTCAGTCGTGTCCGACTCTTTGCCGACTCCATGGACTGTAGCCTACCAGCTTCCTCTGTCCATGGGATTTTCCAGGCAAGAGGACTGGAGTCGGCTGCCATCAGAGACTCATGCTTAAAAGATAGTGAGTGCTGTGGTTTATCAAGAGCCCAGAAGTATGCCAGGTGGGAAAATAACCTGTAAAATCGCCACTACTGAAGGAAGGTCTGGGGGAGAGGGGGTCACTTCTACTCAAAACAGTGAAAAAAACCCAACATCACCGTGGAGCCCAAAATCACCAAGTAATAATTCTTCCTGAAAGGCAGCCCACAACACATGTGGGTTTCCTCCCCACAATGTGCCAGGCTGAGGGTAGCGGGAGGTGGGGGCTGAGGGGTGGTTGGGGG